>JARQOD010002071.1:0-84253 GCA_033576555.1 Oophaga sylvatica
TGATACAACAGTGACATGTACAATGAGACAGACCCCGGGAGAATCGAATCCCTCTTTTGATGATCTGTGACACTACAACTGCTCTGGTAACTGATAACCCCAATTGCATGAGCACGCCAATGCTCAGGTCTATCCTTTAAAGTGCCCGGTCAAGTAATCTGTAATACCTGTACAAAACCCCCCCCTTTTTCACACCTGGAATCTGGGAGTGTTCCCTCCGATGTGTAAAAAAAAATTTTGAGAATTTATCCAAAACAAAGCCCCCCCCTTCACCGGAAAATCTGGGATTGCCCCCCTCCGATGTTGAAAATTGTAAAAACTTATCCAGAAATTTGGTTTTCTGCTATAACCCCCAAAAAATCAGCAAAAAAAAACAAGCCCCCGTTCCAATTTTCCCGGTTTCAAAAAAAACATGAAACATAACAGCACAGAGCAAAAAACTGGTTTATACCCAGGGTTTTGGTAAGGGTATGGTTTTTAAAAAACCGGGAATGCGGTAGCCCCGCCGACCGGCAAAAAGTGAGGTAGACTAGGCCGGGAAACCCCTTGGTAAGTGACAGATTTTTTCTTCCTTCTTATGGAGCTGCAGTCTCCGTTCGGTGCCGGCCCCAGGGCCAACCCCCGTCTTTGGGGTGGCTGGGTCCTTTGGTTTTCCACCCCTGCTGCATGCCCCAACGTTAGGAATTTAAAAGGAAAATCTCCCCAAAAAGTGTTTGCGGACCTTTCCCAAAAATTCTCTATTAAATTTTTTTTTGAGCATAAAAACGAAATGAGGATGTAAAAAGGGAAAGTGTCATAAACGTTCTCAAGACCACTCATTTATTACATTAAGGTTTTAAGTTTACAAAAAGGGCTTTTTTGTCAATTAACATACAATTAAAAGGGAGATTATTGGTGTTCTAGGAATAGAATTTGAAATTTTTTGATAAAAGGGTAAATTGCAGATTTTTTTTACTGTTCTTTCCCCCCGCATTCCGTAGGGAAAAAAAAAAAAAAAATTCTTTTAAAAAAATCTTGTACTTTTCCTTATAAAGGGGCCGGGCGTTTAAAAAGACTGATTATAGCGGGGCCGTTTTTTTCAAAAATTTGACAAAAGGTTTTTAGAAAATGAGAAAATTAACTGGAATACATATATATAAAATTCTTGAATAATGGAATACAAATATTTCCATGAAGACCAAACACTTCTTTAAACTTTGAAAAAAGCAGTGCTTTTAAATTTTGGGGTAAGTAGCTCTTTTGAAATATTTCTTTGGCCACTAAATTTTTAATTTTAAAAAAATTTTATTAAATTTTTAACTTTTGAAAACAATACATTTGAAAATATTCCCTTCAGGGAATTTTTAATTATCATAACAAAATCTTACTAAAAAAGGGAAAGAAAAAGAATTACAACAAGAGGATAAAACGTGGGAAAAAGGGGAGATTAAATAAAAAGTAACATTGTAGTGAGTTAATATTTTTCGCCCCTAGTTTTAATGATTGTTTTTTCCAATCTCATCCCCTGCCCAAGAACAAAAATATATTGATTATGTCTGATTCTAGATCTAACCCCCATCCCCTCACCCCGGAATATTCGGTGAAGCATAAGATCTGGTCTTTTGGGTGTTTTGATTCCAAATCACCAGGCCCCCAAATCTTAAAAACTGACCCAAATATCATTTCTAGTGTTTCAATAAAGCATAATATTATTTTCCTTTCTTAGCAAGCAAAATGACAAGTTGGGAAAAATTTCCGTTTGCTGCATAAATTTTTGTGGCAGCCATAAAAAGGAATTTACCAATTTATGAAAACCTTGGAAGAGGGGTGCTTTGCCCCAAGGAAAAAAACAAAAGGAGAACCCCAACAGATTGTTTCATGCCCCCGGAGCCACACCCCGAAACATACTGATTTTTGGAATATATATAAGTTTTTGGAACAGGTAGGTTCTGTGGGAACGTTCAAGGGCCCACAAAGGGGATTTTGGGGCTTCCTCTGGCAAGATCAAACGACCCTAATCCTCCATGGAAAAAAAATCCCATCTCCTCCCACGAAAATAAAATTTCAATTTTTCCCAAAAGAGGGGGTTAAAAATTTAGTATTTTAAAGATTTTTTTTTTTTTCCCATTGGGATCACTGAGCTTTTTTTTTAAAACTACACATGTAGGGGGTTTTTTTGTTTGGGGAAGACAATGGAAAGTGGAAGACCAGTTTTACGCATGATCACTGTAACCGGAGGCTCGTTTTCCAAAAATTTTTCCCGGGTTTTTCCAAAAAAATTTTAAATGGAGAGCCCCGGGGTATTAATGTAGTAACCCCCCCTGGATCCTGGCCACATATTTTTTTCTCTCATTAAACCCCAACTTGGCTGCTAAAAAAAAGTTTTCAATCCCCCAAAAAGACAGCTGAATGTTGAGATCGGGGACTTAATGTAATAATTTTGGGGAGAGATAATTTGGGGGAGACTGAGGTTTCTTCTTTCGGATTTTTAAAAAGGGAAAATTAAAAAATGCTCTTATTTTCCAAAAATATTTTTTGAAAGGTGTCAATCATCTATTGTGGCTCCAATTTTACTTCACAGCTGAAAAAAACAGTAAGGGAAAATTTGCGGTCCTGTTATGTTTTAGAACATCTTCACTTCTGCAGTTCTTTCTTGTATTTAGGAAAATAGTAGCAGCATTTGTTTTTTTAATTGCCTGTAGATAGGGAAAAATTGATTGTAATGATTCTCAGAGTGTCAATGGGTTTTTAACTTCAGTTTTTCTTGAAAGGCTGAATCAAATATGATTGCTGTTATACCAATTTTCCAGAAAAAAATTCGCATAGAGGGAATGTTGTGAATGGGTTTGAGATGAGTTCTGAGAGAGGCTCCTCGGGGGTTTACAAGCGGTACTATGAGGTTGTGAGGACTGGGAAAAAGGGTTACGTTGGGCTAAAAAAGGGGGGCATTTTCCCTCAGGGTTGCCGGTGATCAATTTTTCTGAATCCTTTTTTAGTTTCCCTTGTAGCCGCTGGTCGTGTCTGATCTCCTGTTCAGATAAAACAATTTTTTTTTTTTTGTTTTTGCTATATTTTTGCATTTTGTCCTCACTTCTGTGGGGCCTTCAGGGTCCCTCCGGGGGGGTTTTTCCCCCCTTTTGTCCAGCCCCCGTGTTTGTACTTTGCTTTTTCCATTTTTTTTTAGTCTGCTGTTTTTTTTTGTTCACCGAGAACTTATTTAGGTGGTAGAGTGTGTGATCTCAGGGATTTTGAAATTATAGAGTTGGTGTTTTTTCAGGGTTTTCTGAATTGCAGTAAGTACCCTTCTATCCTTTTCTATTTAATATTTGGGCCCCAGTTTTTGTCATAATTTTTTCTGTGTCAGTATTTCCTTTGTCAACCGCATTACTGTTTGGGGGCTTTTATTATTTGGGGTTTGTCCGGGGCAGATAGTTTCCTATTTCTATTTTTGGGGTGTGTTATTTCCCAGGCTGTGCAGGCGTCTAGACCAAGAGGAAGCTCCACGGCGCCTTAGTTGCGGGGTTAGTAGGGTACTGCAATCCATAGATTCCAAGCTCGGTGTTTTCCTTTTTCCCCTGCACCCTCACTACCAAAACATAACATTCAGGGCCCAAAAAAAATTTTGTATGGTACCCAAAGGGAAAAATATTTTGAAGGAAGAAAATTTCAGAGATATTTTTCTGTTTGTTGTTTTTTTTTTTTTTCCCTCTGTATCTCGGGTGCTGGGGAGGTTTTTCTCCAAAATGGTTTAAAAATTTTTGTCGGGCCGTTGGATCAGCTTGCCCTGGGTTCAGAGATTCTGTATTTGCTATTTCCCTGTTGTGGAACCTAGGATCCCCTGCCAGATTTTTTTTAGGGGATGAGCTAAGTTTCAGAATTTCAAAAATAATTAAAAATTGTTTCTTCCTTTAAAAAATCAAGTCCGGGGAAACGCAGCGCAGCAGTTCAAATTATCTTCTCTTCCTGCGGGCGCCCCTCGGTTGGGGTTTTTCCCCTGATATGGGGATCCTGTTTTGATGTTTTTGAGTTTTTTTTCAGGTTTTGGGGGTTTTTTGTACGAGAGCCTAATGTCCTGACAAGCTAAAAAACCCCTTGTTGGAATTAAATCGGGCTTGATGCGCGGGGTTACTGTCAGAGATTCCGTAGGGGGCATCCTGACCATGGAAATGAGCCCCTTTTGGGGGGGCCCTTTTCCCCGGAAAAGGGTTTGGAAAAATGTAAAGGATGTTTGGTGGTTCCCTCCCCCCCTGGGGCAAAATGATTCAGTCTTAGCGTTCAAATGACAGACGTTTGGGGGAGAAGATGCGGGAAGGTGTTGCTTGTGAGCAGCTGCTGACCCAGCAGGTTGGAGTGGTGTCTGGGGCACAGCGTCATGATTTCGAAAGCGCAAGGGTTTGTTTCTACGGGGGTGATGCCTCTCTGCTATTTCAGTCCCCCCTAAGGGGGGGAAACATTTTCCCCGTTGTCTTGGGAGTGTTCAGACAAAATTTTTTTTTAAATTACTCTGATATGCTCTTGTCCTCATTTTTGCTCGGGGTTTCGTGATTCTGGAGCAGCTTTTAAAATGATGGATTATGATTTCAAAACGTTGTGGTTTCCCTTTTATCCCCCCACAGAAGTTATTCCTTTACGGGGGGTCGTTCTCCCCCTTTGGGGGAAAAAAAACCCCCTTTTCTACTCAGGTGATAATGGGGGTTTTCCCCGATCCCCCGGGTGCTGAAAATTTTTTTTCTATATAATCCATGACATTTTAGGCTGGGTTTCCCCCTTGGTTCAGTCTCAAATCCTGTTTTGGTTGGAAATCTGTGCTGTAACCAGTTGGGGTGCCAAAATGTTATCCCCCCCCCCCCCCCCCCCCTGTTTTTTTTGCCCCCCCAGGTGAGGATGTTCCCCACTTTTTTTTTTGATTTTCTTATGTGTTTAGCGAAAGTAAATCTCATCCTTACCCCCCCATAGGACTAGACTGCGCTTTGATTAGTGCCAGGTAGAAAAAATTTCCCAAAGTCGTTTTTTTAATTTTTCTGTACCTGAAATGGCTATGCGTTTTTTTAAAAAGGAATCATTGGAGAAAAGGGCATACAGACCATCCTCTTCCCCCTTGGTCCCCGGTTTTTTTTTTTTTTGGGGCCAAAAAAAAATTATCATTAAGGGTGTATTGTTTTTCGTCTCTTGAAAATATTACTGGAAATAAAAATCCCCCTACCCTTGTTTTTTGACCTGTTTTCCAGGGTAAAAAAGCTACTTGTTTACCAAGCTTGCCCCCAGGGGGGGATAACCTTTTCGCATTTAAACCGGGGATAAAAAAGACGGCTTTAACACCCCTAAAAGGGCTTTTTGGGCCTTGTACCCCCTTTGGGTCACTAATGCTCCCTTCCTTTTTCCCGTCCTTCATGAATGACATTTTCAGGGTTTTGGGAAATTTTTTGATTGTTTATTTGGATGATATCGATTTTTTTAATTACTGGGACTCCCTTTGAAACATGTTCGAACTGTATTCCAGATTTTGAGAGAGAAGCCCTTTGGAAGGGATAAAAGGGCTTTTTGCGTACAGAAATCTCATTTCTGGGATTTTTTTTTGTCCCCTTTTTTTTGAAATGGACCCGGTAAGGTTCAGGCCCCCTTTTGATTGGGCCCAAAAACTTCATTAAAGGCCCCTTAGAATTTTTTGGGTTTTGCCAATTTTTTTCGTAAATTTATTTAATTTTGGATTGTTAAACCCTTTTAATGATTTGACCAGAAAGGGTTCTGATGTGGTGTTTTTGGGCCCCTGAGGCAGTTTGGTTTCAGGAACTTAGCAAATTACTTTGCTCCTGTTTCGGCAGCCGTGTTTTCGCCATTTCAGGTGGAGGGTTATGCCTCGAAATTGGGGCAGGGCCTTTTTTTCCAAAAAGATCCAGAGCCCCCTAAAAGAACCCCCTTTCCCCCTTTTTTTCCGAAAATTTTCTCTACTGAAGTAATTATGGTGGGGAATCGGATTATTGGCCATAAAAAGGTTTGAAGAGTGGAGACTTTTTTGGAGGAGCCAAAAAAGGTGGGGGCCTTTTGGACCATAAAATTTGGTCTATCGGAACTCCCCCCACTCATCCAGACGGGGCCGGGGGCCCCTTTTTTTTTACACGTTTTTTTGTGGTTTCCTTTTTCCCCGGACTAAAAAAGTTAAGGGGATGCCCTCCGAGGGTTTCCTTGGGGGACTCTCCTGAGTACTGACCCTCTTTTATTTTGAAGGGGGGTTTTTTAGTTTTTTCCGCCATCTCGCCCAATTTAACTTGTCTGGGGGGGTGTGGAGGGGGGGTAGGCCCGAGCGTCCCCCTTTTGGGAAAAAATTGTTCCCCCCGACCAATGGAAAAAAGTGGAGTCGAGATTCTTTTTTCCCTTTGGCTGGGCACCCCCGGAATTTTTGGACCGAACTTGGTTGTCGGTCCTTTTGGTGGCCTCCTTTCTCCGGGGGTCAGGGAATTTGTGCAGCCCCGGGGGACTTGCCCGTCCAACCTTCTCTCGCTCTGGGGTTTTTTGATGCCATTGCTGTGCCCAAAAACCATGGCCCCCTATCTCATGGTTTTTATTTCCGACTTCCTGTTTCTCAAGAATGCCCACCATCGGGGGAATTTTTGAAGGTTTCCAAAATGTACATTTTGGGCCTCTAAGTTCCCCTTCCCCTTAAATTTTGGGGGCCGTTTTTCCTTCAGCACGGGGTTCTTTTTTAGGGGATTCCGGGGAAAAATTGTGTTGACAGGGAGTCCTTTTTTTTTTTGACGGAAATCCAGTTTTTGGGTTTTTAAAGGAGGGTTTTATGGTCAGGAAGACAATTTTTGGGGTTTTTTGCTTGGACATCCATGCAGGAGACTTACCCGGGGTTTATAGAATCATCCTGACCGACCGGGGGTTCTCAAATGAGGTTCGGGGGCCCCCCCCAAGGGGGGGGTACTGTTGTGAATGGGTTTTTGTGAGTTCTGAGCAGAGGCTCCCTCTGGTGGTTCAAGCGGTACTAGTGAGGATTGTGAGGACGGGAATCAGGTGTTACTGAGGTTCATAAAAGGGATCATTTTCCCTCGGGTTGCCGGGATCAAATTTTTGGTCGAATCTTTTTCCTTTCCCCTTTTCCCCGCTGGTCGTGTCTGCTCCCCTGCTATCAGTAAGACTTTTTTATTTTTTTTTTTTGTTATTTTTTTGCATTTTGTCTCACTTCGGGGGGCCTTCGGGCCCCCGGGGGGTTTTGCCCTCCAGTTTAGCCCGCCCTGTGTTTTGTATTTTGCTTTTTCCATTTTTTTTCAGTGGCTGCTTTTTGTTTTTGTTACACCGGGAAAAAATTTGGGGTAGGGTCTTTTTTGATCTCAGGTTATTTTAAAAAAATTGGGAGTTGGGTTTTTTCAGGGTTTTTTTAGATTGCGTAAGTTTCCCTTCCTATCCTTTTTATTTAGATAGTTTGGGGCCCCGCGTTTTTCATACTATTTTCTTTCTGTGTCGTATTTCTCTTGTCTAACCCCCCTTACATGTTTGGGGGGGTTTTTATTATCTTTGGGTTCTGCTCCCGGGGGAGATAGCTTCCATTTTTTTATCTTTAGGTGTAGTTATTTTTCAGGCTGTGACGAGGGTCTGGACCCCAAGTGGGGAAGTCCACGGCTCCTCTAGTTTTGGTTTTTAGGGACTGCAATCCTAGTTCCAATGCTCTGGTGTATTTCCTTTTTTTTTCCCGCATCCACACCCCAACATAACGGCTGCATTAGGACTGAGGCATCAGTGACCGTTTGCCCCCACGACACTAGACCAAAAGGAAAAGGTGCCATTTTGGAGTGTTTGGGGGAGCCATCTTTTCCACATGGCTTCCAGCATTTGACAGGGGTTTTTCTGGGGGCAATACAGTGTCCCCGGGGGGGTAACTTATTCTGACACCATGGCTTTTTTTTTTTTCCCGCCTGCGTTGTGCCCGCGTGAGTAGGAGAGACAAGGGGAAGGACTGTGCGGTTCGATGTCAACCACCAAAAGAGAAGGTATCCACGTGTTGTAGAAGAGTGACTACTGCATATTCTGCAATCCCCTTGACGAGGATGGAGGAATTGTCTTTTGGTGAAATTGAAGGGTTGTTCTGACACCTTAGGCAACACTGTCCTATGCACTGCACTGGTGCGTGAAGGCTGGCAGGTCATCCAGGTGAGGGGGGAAAAAGGCACTGGCCGGTGATCACCGTGAATACCTTGCGGTGACTGGGCTTTTGAAGCAGTTTTCTGGTTCCACTGTTGGGGTTTCAAATACCGTAGCCCTTTCATGGCCTTCAGGCCTTCCCCTTTATGTCTCCGACGACGGGAGGATTTTTTTCCTGGTGGGGCCCTTCCTTACTGTACTCCCTTTCTCTATTAGAGTCACAGTCACCCTCGGAATCAGAGTCACATCCCACCTGGCACTCGTCACGAGACTTCAGGTCTGTCAGTTGGGTAGCCACACCCTTTCCACTGGTGTCACCGTCTGCTACGTCACCAAGTTGGTTAGACCCGTCCACTTTGGGAGGAGTTACTGTGCTAATACATCTTTCCCCAACCGTACAGATCCCTCCATTCAGCGGCTGTATAGGACCTCCCCCTTCCCACAATTCTGAGAACAGCCTAGAGTCCCGGCCTATAACTACAGGACAAGCTAAGTTTGGAACTAAAGCTGCCTTAAGGGTATCACAGTTCATAACCGTCTCTAGTATCACACAGACCTCTACATAGTCTCTAGTGGACCCATGGATGCAGGTTACCTTGATCTTGTGGATATAAAGTCATTGTGTGCAGTCCTCACTAGGGTCACCGAACTTCCTGAATCGACCAGTCCGTGTACCTCCTCCTCACCATTCATTAGCAGGTCACACACACGAAGCCTCTCACCTGGAGGATAATTCGATTGACAGACTGGACATACATAACACGATTGCCCCTGGCAACCATCGGAAGTCGCCTCCCCTTTTCTGTTGGGATACTCCACCCCCTTTTTTCCTCCCATTCCTGCTGGTGGGTTACCGCCCTTTTTTGGCCACCACCCCACTCTGGGATACACCCTGTGGACTCCCCCACAGTTTTCTTGGGCACAGCTCCCACAGTGCAGTTTTTATTTCTTTTGGGCTGTTACTGGCCCTTTAAGAGACTGTGTAACCTGATTCACACTGTCCTATTCCCACACCAGCTCGTGCGGGTACTGCCACTGCTCCCGTTGCAGCCACAAACCACCAACACCTCCGGATGTTGCTCATAAGCTGCTGTGGCTGTTACTGCAGCTCCTGTAGAACCTCTTGCTGCAAGTCACTGTAGCTCCTGCTACCACCAGACTCTGCACGCTGCGCTGTCTTGCCGCTTGTCACCTTCGTGACCCCACGAGTCACAGCCAGCCGCATGTCCCCTTCGCAACCCCATCGGGTTACAGCCAGCCGCTTGTCACCTTCGCATTTGTTATGCAGAGTAAAAAAAAAAAACATCCACACAAAAAAAACAGCCTGACCTCACTGCATATGCCCGCATTCGAGTACCAATTGTAGGGATTCGCTCTGGTAGGCTGAGGCTGGGCACGCAGCAATGAGGCAACACACAGGCATTATGTCCAAAAAATCACTATTTTACTGTCTCTTTAAATCCGGTAACAAAGCATAACAAAACATAAATGCATTCCATCCTGGATAATCACTGATTCCAGACTCACCCTTGCATGGGACGGGCTTAACTAAGCGGCTGCAAGCCAGCAGGTACCGCCAGGTGCCATTCCCGGGTGGTCTGGACTTGCTTCTGCTGCACCGACACACTGTAACAAAACAGTCCTTTCCAGGCTGACTCCAGCCAAACTCAATAGAACCGCATGGTTCTCAGTGTGAGACCATCACAGGCTCTGCACACACATGTGTCCTGTCCGGGTGCTATACCCCAGTCCAACACCCTGGCTACCAAACTCCAAGTCTCACCACGTGCTTCCAGGAATCTTCCAACACCGGCAGACCTTCCAGGAACCTTCCAGGCAGCCCTGTGCAGGACACACTCTTTACTCGTCTCAGCCAGACTCCCTTGAGACAGACATCAGAGACATTTCCCAGCCTCCACCACGTTCTCCTCTCATATGCACAGCACTGGCTTTTACAGGTGTAACCCCACCCACAGATGAGGTCAGGATCACCTGGTTAGGTCACCTGGTCATGACCTCATCACAGGTCCTTTACCACAACACACTATTATATATAGGTTTTATCCCAGGTATTCAAACACATACTCCTTGAGTGGATTTGTAGGTGACTGGACCCACCCAGCTCTCCTAGTCACCTGGAAGCCTCCCAATACATAGCACAACTCTCAGCAGTAGATCTGCTGAACAAACATATCCAGGCTTCCATCACAGAGCCACCCATCTCTGCGATACATACCGTCCATCCATGACATGTCTCCATGCATATCCCGAGGGCCATACACAGCGCCCCCTAGCTGCATCAGGTGTCACTACACCACAATATATATTGAATATATGGAATACATATATATTTCCATGACACTCTAATGTTAAATGCATGCTATCATTATACCAGTAAATACAATTATGTCTGTTAATATGGCCAGATAAATTGAAAGAAGCTTCATCACTCCACATGTTATCTAAAATTACTGGATTTTCTTCAATTTCGTTAAGCATAATCTCACTAAATTGCAGCCGCCTGTCTGGATCATCCTCCAATAAACCATGAGTTAGACGTGGACGATAAGCTTTCAACCCATTAGATTTCAGGATTCGCATGATGGAAGCTCGTGAAATTCCCAATTCTAAAGAGACTCTTTTGGTGGACTTTTTTGGACTCTGAACAAATGTTTCAGCAACAAGTTGTTTATTATTCTCTGTACAGGCTGTTTTGGGTCGAACAGTTTTTGGAGCATTAAGGATTGAGCCAGTGGCATCGAATTTGTTATGAATGTGGTAAATGGTTTAACTCTTTGGGGCTAGAGTACCAAATGTTTCAACCCAATTTGCTCTAACTGTTTCAGCATTTTGAGATTTCCAATACTCTTTTAAAATCCATTTTCTTTGATCTGTATTTAAATTATTTGCCATTTTGGGGAGATTTATCAGTGAAAACTGGATATGTGAAACTGACTCAGTTGCCCCTAGCAACCAATAAGATTCCACCTTTCATTTTCCAAAGAGTCTGTGAAGAATGAAAAGTGGAATCTGATTGGTTGCTAAGGGCAACTGAGTCAGTTTCACTTTACACCATGTTTGATAAATCTCCCCCTTCATAACCCTATTACACATACTGTCCACCTACTTTTGGAACACCCTGTATATATATATATATACACCTAATCTATGTATATTTCTATCCTATCTTTTCTATTCTAACCTGTCAGTATGATTTTACTGTAGCCGCATATGAATTGCTGGCTTTTCAAAGGACATCAGTAAGTATTTCTCGCAAGTCACATGGATGGTCCGTGTGGTGTGCATTTTTTTCTTGCACCCATAGACTTGCATTGGCGATTCTCAGCCTATATAAGCTGCAAATCGCGGCATGCAGCGATTTCACTCGCACGTATAATACGGCCGAGAAAAAAAATGCTGATGGGAGCTGCCCCAGAGAGTAACAGTGGTCCGAATGCTATGCGTTCTTTTCTCTCATAGCACTCATCCGTATTCCTTTGTAGTGTGACTCCAGCCTAATCAAGATAACGGCGCCGACCTGACACTGTAGGTTACTGTGCACAATCCTGCTGACAGGTCCCCTTTAAATCATGTCTGAGGTGATACTGCATTTCACACCTAGTCCGGGGTCACACTGGCATTGAATACGGACGAGTGCTATGCGAGAAAACATTGCATGCCACTTGGACCATTTTTAATGTATGGGCAGCTCACATCACCGTTTTTTTTTCCCGGGCGTATTCTGCGTGCGAGAGAAATCGCAGCATGCTGTGATTGTACGCGTATATCGGCCGAGTCTCGCCAATGCAGTCTATGTGTGCGAGAAAAAATCAGACACCACACGGACCATCAGTATAGCTCACGAGAAATACGCACACATTTTCCTCAATTCAGCCCATTGAGCCATTAAATTAAGTGACAAAAATCAGTGAGAAACGTAAAGCCATTCAGATGTCATACGGATATCATACGGATACATAGGTGTGCATCATCGCATTGCAAACGCATTGCACACAGATGACCATGCGGAGAACAGTTGTGCAACTGTCAGCAGGGAGATTCTGACCATTTTACATATGAAGTGTGACCCCGGCCTTACCCTCAGACTATACTAGCTAATAGATTCAAACAGAGAAATGGGAAGCTTTTTACACTATAAAATGCAAATTTTATTCAGATTAAAATACATTTTTATGGATAAAAAATCCAAAATGGGGACAATAAATGCAGCAAAAACAGGCCTAATATCAACAGGTACAGGCACAGTAAAAAAGTATTTAAGAGGTGCATATGTCTATACTTTGTTATGGAAATTTAATTAGGATAAAAATATCCTTCCGTGTTTGCTGCTTGCTTCTCCAAATCTCTATTTTAATGTCTTCTTTGAGCGCTCAGAACGAAATGAAAACTGTCCACAACGCAAGTGTCAGTATAACAGTTCGTCAAAGACATACATTTATTATTCATTCAAGGTTTTATACGTTTACAAAAGGGGCTGGTTAGTCAATTAACATACAATTAAAAGCTGCTAGACTATTGGCTGTTCTAGTGTAAGTATGATAATTATGATAATCATGATTAAAAGAGCTGAAGTTGCAGAATTATTGTTTTATATTCTTGTGACCTAGTTGTCTTGCATGACTGTAAGGTAAACAACAGATAGCTAATAAGACTTTATGTACTTCATGTACTTGTTCCTTATGAAGGCCTTATGAAGGCCTTATAAGCCTTATGAAGGCCAGATTTCTTTAAAACGACTGATTATAGCTGGCCTAGAAATATGTGAGCACAGGGTTTTTTAGCAAGTGAGATCTATCTAACTGTGAACTGTGAATATACTTTGAATATATGGAATACATATATATTTCCATGACAGTCCCCCCTTAGATACCACTTGCCCTAAAAACCTGCTCCTGGCCCAAAGCGCTGCAACTCTTTTGTGCTGCCGGCGAGTTGAGACACCCCTAGTACATGCCTCCCCAATTGAATACAGACTTTTCGCAAATGGGCGGTCAGGAGGACTGTCCCTGTCGGGGGTTTATGTGTTTGCAATCATAATCTCATAGTTGATAGGATGTTTCATCAAGGATGTGTATTCTCAGTCTGGAGGTAGTTCGGAGATCTGGTCAAGCCAGGCAGTTCCATCCGGACTGGTGCGAGGTCCAAGATGGTGAGTGGCATCAAATTGGTTGTCTCTTGAACAGTTTTTTCCATTTTCCTGCGGATACAAGGAATTACACAGCAACCAGTAATTAATGCAAAAATGAGAACCCCCATAATGGCTGTCTCAACCTGTGCCAACATTTTCTGCCACCCACTCATCTACCCAAAGTATCGATCCCATGGGTCAGTGACACCTGAGTTCTGTTTCAGTTCCTCTGATAACTCAGTAAGTTTCTGTATTGCCATTGTGACTTTACCATTTGGGCCAGTGTTGTCTGGGATGTGGGTGCAACAGGTGTCTTTGATCATTTTTGCAAACACCTCCTTTCTCAGCTAAAATCATATCCAAAGCCATTCTATTCTGGAATGCCATAATGGAAGTGGGGCCTAACTGTGCTACCAAACCTTTTTCAGCATCTATAGTGAAGTTAACAAATCTCTGCTGGTTATAATAGATGTAATTTATCCAATCAACATTTTTGTTTATAGTTACTAGTGGCAATAGTGACTCAAAATCCTGCTTTAACTTGGTCTCTGGCCTTGAACTCATCAGGTAGGTCATCTGTCTGGTCAGTCAGAGCATCCACGACATCCTTCATGGCTTAGGTGTCTCTCCTGGTACGGGAGCTTCCTTACAATGCGATACGTGGATCCAAACAGGCTTTCCCTCTAGTTACACAGAGGTTGGTGTCATCTGGGGCTCTTGGACAGGATCATCAAATCTGGCAGTGAATAAAAAAACTCGAGAATGGACATTAGTTTTTGACCAATTCAATTACATAAGTGTTATGATTTGGTAGCTGAGGAGAGCAGGCAAAAAAGGCAATACACCAGAGAGGTTGGAATCTATGGGATTGCAGTACCCTGACTAACCACCACAACTAAAGGCAGCCGTGGAGCGTTCCTACGTTGGTCCTAGACGCCTCGTCACAGCCTGAGAAGCTAACTACACCTAAAGATAGAAAAAGGAAAGCTATCTGCCCCGGAGCAGATCCCCAAAGAACATAGAAAGCCCCCAAACATGTAATGGCGGTTAGACAAGAGGAAATACAGACACAGACAGAAAATAGTATGAGCAAACGTTGAGACCCAAACTTCCTAAATAGAAAAGGATAGGAAAGGCACTTACTGCAACCCCAAAAAACCCTGAAAAGTACCAACTCTACTAATTACAAAAACACCTGAGATCACACGACCTCTACCACCTAAATTAGTTCTCTGGTGTAACAAAAACTAAACAGCAACCACTGAAAAAACTGGAAAAGGCAAATGAACAAACAACAGTGGCTGAACTAAACTGCAAGCACCAAAAAAACTAAAAGAAGAAAATGTCTTATCTGTTAGCAGAAGATGCAGGCACGAAACAGCTTTTCTGGGTCTCTGGGAGTGTGCCTTACGCTAAACAGTGCAATTAGGAGTGTGTCATGCCATGGTTTGCGTGTCTTTTGGGCAATTTTTCAGCATTCTATTCTTAAGTGTTTCGTTCAGTTTTTTTTTTTTCTACCTTCCTGCTGCTCTGGAGGTGGTAAGGAGTGTGTAGGCCTAGGTCTGACCTTACTGCTAATCGGGTCTCGTGTGTCAGATTTGCTGTGAATGCGGGTCCCTGATCACTCTCTATCATTTCTGGAACCCCGTATCTGCACACTATTTTCTGAAAGTAGCTTCGTTGCAGTAGTCTTTGCTGACTTGGAAGGCTTCTGTTCATCTTGAAAATACTTCTTTTGACCACAATGGCGTATTTGAATCCTTCACTTGGCGATATCTGGATGTGGTCTATCTGGATCCTTTGAAGCTGGTAGAGTGGTCTTTCCAGATGAGGTGAGGGGGACTTTCTTCCATACGTCCAGGCTTGCATTTGCCGCAGGTCAGACAGCTGCTGGTGAATTTGGCTGTTAGGGTGGAGATTCCTGAAGCGAAAACAGTAAGTACCAATCAGATCATTCATCTGTGTCTTTGATATGTGGATGTGGGTCCATGTACCCATTGGACCACCATAGGGTGCATACTTTGTGGTAGGCAGAGTTTGAAGTCTATTATTGATAGCCTTCTTTCTTCACGTGTTGCTTTTTTTCGCATTCAGCTCTTCTTCTCCTTTTGGAGCTTGGTCTTGTAACTTCTTGAGCAGATTCCAGGACGTTGCTTTGTCAGGTTTCTTGTCTTCAGTCGTCATGTAGTAGCCGTCCGGCTCTACGACCTCTCCCACTTCTCCATGTTGTCTTCCTTTGGCTGCTTCTTTGGCTGCCATGTCCGCCATGTTATTGCCTCACGCCTCTTCTGTTCTCAGTTTTCCATGCACTTTGATTTTTCAAATTGCCACCATTTTGGAAGTTGGAGTATACCCAGTAGGTCCCTGAAGGCTCCATGATGCTTCACGGTTGTCCCGTTTGCTGTGATGAAGTCCCTTGTAGCCCAGATGGGTCCAAAGTCGTGTGCTATGTCATGCAAGTACCTGTAGTCCGTGTAGATGTTTGCAGTCTTGCCTTCTGCCATCTGGCAGGCCTTCGTCAGCGCTATCAATTCTGCTTCCTGGGCTGACAGGCTAGGTGACAGACTTCTGGACCACAGGATTTCTTGATTGCTGGTCACTGCACTTCCTGTGTAAACTTCTTCTGGAGCCATCCAAGTATCCCCCTTGGGAGTGGGGTAGAGTGGCCGGGCTGAGGACTGTAGGTCTGGAGACGGTGACATTATGAGACAAAGGCAATAGAGGCGCCACAAAGATGCCTGGCGGTGGGGAGATTACTGTTGGTTGAGCTTGATTGAAGATTGCCAAGATGTCATGTGGAGTGAGAGTTTCCAGTGGCTGTCCAAGAGTGATGTCAGCAACCTTGTCCAGGAGGGTGTGTGCTGCAGATACTGCCATCAGGCAGGAGGGTGCTCTTCTTGCAACTGGATCCAAACGGGCTGAGAGGCAGCCTAAAAGTCTCTGTTTTCCCCCGTGAATCTGTGCCAGGACTCCAGTAGCATGACCTTCTTTCTTCCATCAGGTAGACGGAAAGACTTTTCATAGTCAGGTAGGCCTGGTATTGGCGCTGAGACTGTGGAGTTCTTCCAATCTCCTGAATGGGTTGAAGGCTGCGTCTGATAGAAGGAGCGGGGTTGCGTTGATGCAAGCGCACAGAGGCTGCATTAGGACTGAGGCATCAGGGATCCGGGTTCTGCAATACGACACTTAGACCAGGGAAGGCCTGCAGCATTCTTGGAGTTGTTGGGGGAGCCATCTTCTCCACAGTGGTCTTCCAGTCTTTTGACATGTGTTTCGTCTGGTGGGCAATACAGTGTCCCAGGGATGTAACTTGCTTCTGGCATCACTGGACTTTGTTCTTCCAGACCTTACGTTGCTGTTCTTCCAGGTAGAGTAGGAGAGACAAGAAATAGACTGTGCAGGTGTCGATGTCAACCACACAAAAGAGAAAGTCATCCACGTGTTGTAGAAGAGTGACTCTTGCATATTCTGCAATCCAGTTGACGAGGATGGAGGACATTGTCTTGGTGAAACTTAAAGGGCTTGTTTTGAGCACCTTGAGGCAACATTGTCCATATGCACTGCACTGGTGCGTGAAAGCAGGCCTCCAGGTGGAGGGGAAACACTGAAGAAGGTACTGGCCAGGTTGATCACCGTGAATACCGTTGCGGTGACTGGGACTCTTGAGAGCAGAGTGTGATGGTTCAGCACTGTTGGGGTTTCAAATACCGTAGCCTCTTTCGTGGCCTCCAGGCCTTGCACCATTCTTAACTCAGTGGGGTTTACAGTCTTTTTCTTCACTGTGGAAAGCTGGGATTGATTCCGATGGGCGAGACAGCCCAGTTTGGCCTTGTCCTTCAGTATGCGGCAGGGGACTCCCATCTGCTGGTGCAGAGCTGGCGGGAAAACAAGCCGTCTACTAGGATCCACATCATGAGAGATGACGACCAGCTGGCTTTCTTGTTCTCCACCAAGACAGTCACTGTGTTAGCACCTGCTCTGGTCACAGGGGGTCTTCTTGTTGGGACGTTTCCTTAAACGGCTGCTTTCCTCTCAGCACGGGCCATCAGTAGTTTCTTTTTCTCCAGCTCGGTCTCAGGTCAGTATTTGTGCACAAGTTTGAAGAGCTGAGTGGCCTTTTGCCGGTCTAGGGCCTGGGTGAACTGGTTGATTGCAGGGGGCACCTCCTGGTGCTTGCAAAAGATGAACCTCTGGCGTTGGAGCTGGATGAGGTGTTGCCATTCCATGAAGCAAGTAGGGTCCTTCTTGAGTTGAATATCCTGGCCAATGTCAAAGTTCTCAGGCCGTCTTCTTAGGCGAGTTCACTTAGACCTTCAGTTGGTCAGAGACATCTTGACTCTGGGTGATGGAGTGGCTTTTCTGGTACTATGTCCAGCACCTCCTGTGATAGGTCTGCAGTGTGGTTTGTTTGAGGTTCCTGTTTCTTCTTCGGTCAGGGGTGAAGAAAGTGTCATGGTCCCATCTTCCTGGAACACTCTGGTCGCTTTCAGCTTCTGCAGTAGGTCCACTCCCAATAGGTTGAGGGTGCAGGTTTTTTACACAACAAACTGGGACATGATGGAGTGTTCTGGCTGAGTCCACACGCTCAGGGGCTTCATAATCTGGAAATATCTGACTTGACCATCAATTCCCATGCAGGAAGCAGAAGATTCTGATAGATAGGTGAGGTTGCGGAGTTCCACAAGAAAAGATCTGACTACGCCATCCACTCTCAGGATATTGGTCCCACTGGTGGGGTTCCCTGTGGACTTGGTGTGCTCTTGTCCTATGGATGAAGTTCTTCTTTGCTCTCTTTGTTTTCTCCTTGGCTTGCTTCTCTAGACAAAGTGGTGGGTCGTAGGGGTTCTCTGCAGCGGTTCCGGTAATGGCCAAGCTTGCCACACAGTTGTAACACTTGACATTTCTTCTGTCTTTAAAACGTGGTTGGTAGAGTTGAGCGATACTTTCCGATATCCAAAAGTATCGGAATCGGAATGGTATCGCCGATACCCGAAAAATATCGGCGATACCCGATACCGATACCGGAAATACAATGTAAGTCTATGGGAACAAAATATCGGAATTAAAAAAAACCCATTCTTGCCTTGTTGGTTAATTGTACATGAAGGAAAACAACAAAGAGTAATGTAGAATGTATTGGGGAAGGTTGAGGAGACATTAAAGGCATAGATGTTTAACCCAATCAAATGGAATAGCATAAATATTTTTTTTAACCCCTTCATGACCCAGCCTATTTTGACCTTAAAGACCTTGCCATTTTTTGCAATTCTGACCAGTGTCCCTTTATGAGGTAATAACTCAGGAACGCTTCAACGGATCCTAGCGATTCTGAGATTGTTTTTTCGTGACATATTGGGCTTCATGTTAGTGGTAAATTTAAGTTGATAATTTTTGCGTTTATTTGTGAAAAAAATGGAAATTTGGCGAAAATTTTAAAAATTTTGTAATTTTCAAATTTTTAATTTTTATTCTGTTAAACTAGAGAGTTATGTGACACAAAATAGTTAATAAATAACATTTCCCACATGTCTACTTTACATCAGCACAATTTTGGGAACAACATTTTTTTTTGTTAGGAAGTTATAAGGGTTAAAAGTTGACCAGCGATTTCTCATTTTTACAGCAAAATTTACAAAACCATTTTTTTTAGGGACCACCTCACATTTGAAGTCACTTTGAGGGGTCTATATGGCAGAAAATACCCAAAAGTGACACCTTTATAAAAACTGCACCCCTCAAGCTACTCAAAACTACATTCAAGAAGATTATTAACCCTTCAGGTGCTTCACAGGAACTAAAGCAACGTGTAAGGAAAAAATGGACATTTTAATTTTTCCAACAAAAATTTTCTTTTAGCATCAATTTTTTCATTTTTACATGGGCATCAGGATAAAATGGATCCTAAAATTTGTTGGGCAATTTCTCTTGAGTACACAGATACCTCATATGTGGTCATAAACCACTGTATGGGCGCACGGCAGGGCTCAGAAGGGAAGGAGCGCCATTTGACTTTTTGAATGGAAAATATGCTGGAATATTTAGCGGTTGCCATGTCACATTTGGAGAGTCCCTGTGTGCCTAAACATTGGAGCTCCCCCACAAGTGACCCCATTTTGGAAACTAGACCCCCTAAGGAACTTATCTAGATGCATAGTGATCATTTTGAACCCCCAGGTGCTTCACAAATTGATCTGTAAAAAAAAGAAAGTACTTTTTTTTCACAAAAATTTTCTTTTAGCCTCAGTTTTTTCATTTTCACATGGGCAACAGTATAAATTGGATCCTAAAATTTGTTGGGCAATTTCTCCTGAGTACACAGATACCTCATATGTGGTCATAAACCACTGTTTGAGCGCATGGCAGGGCTCAGAAGGGAAGCAGCGCCATTTGACTTTTTGAATGGAAAATATGCTGGAATATTTAGCGGTTGCCATGTCGCATTTGGAGAGTCCCTGTGTGCCTAAACATTGGAGCTCCCCCACAAGTGACCCCATTTTGGAAACTAGACCCCCTAAGGAACTTATCTAGATGCATAGTGATCATTTTGAACCCCAAGGTGCTTCACAAATTGATCTGTAAAAAAAAGAAAGTACATTTTTTTCACAAAAATTTTCTTTAGCCTCAGTTTTTCATTTTCACATGGGCAACAGTATAAATTGGATCCTAAAATTTGTTGGGCAATTTCTCCTGAGTACACAGATACCTCATATGTGGTCATAAACCACTGTTTGGGCGCACGGCAGGGCTCAGAAGGGAAGCAGCGCCATTTGACTTTTTGAATGGAAAATATGCTGGAATATTTAGCGGTTGCCATGTCGCATTTGGAGAGTCCCTGTGTGCCTAAACATTGGAGCTCCCCCACAAGTGACCCCATTTTGGAAACTAGACCCCTAAGGAACTTATCTAGATGCATAGTGAGCACTTTGAACCCCAGGTGCTTCACAAATTGATCCGTAAAAAAAAGAAAGTACTTTTTTTTCACAAAAATTTTTTTTAGCCTCAGTTTTTTTCATTTTCACAATGGGCAACAGTATAAATTGGATTCTAAAATTTGTTGGGCAATTTCTCCTGAGTACACAGATACCCATTTGTGATCATAACCACTGTTTGGGCGCACGGCAGGGCTCAGAAGGGAAGGAGCGCATTTGACTTTTTGAATAGAAAATATGCTGGAATATTTAGCGGTTGCCTTTGTCGCATTTGGAGAGTTCCTGTGCGCTAAACATTGGAGCTCCCCACAAGTGACCCCATTTTGGAAACTAGACGCCCTAAGGAACTTATCTAGATGCATAGTGAGCACTTTGAACCCCCAGGTGCTTACAGAAGTTTATAACGCAGAGCCGTGAAAATAAAATATCATTTTTTTTCTCAAAAATATGATTTTTAGCCCACTATTTTTTATTTTCACAATGGTTACAGAGAAATTGGACCCCGAAAGTTGTTGTCCAGTTTGTCCTGAGTACGCTAGTACCCCATATGTGGGGGGGAACCACTGTTTGGGCACACGTCAGGGCTCGGAGGGATGTAGTGACGCTTTGAAATGCCAACTTGATGGAATGGTCTTCGGGCGTCATGTTACGTTTGCAGAGTCCCTGATGTGCCTAAACAGTAGAAACTCCCCACAAGTGACCCCATTTTGGAAACTAGATCCCCCAAGGAACTCCTCTAGATGTGTGGTGAGCACTTTGAATCTCCAAGTCCTTCACAGAAGTTTATAACGCAGAGCCGTGAAAATATAAAATCATTTTTTTTCCACAAAAATAATTTTTAGTCCCCAATTTTTTTTCCCAATGTTAACAGGAGAAATTAGAACCCCCAAAGTTGTTGTGCAATTTTTCCCGAGTACGCTGATACCTCATATGTGGGATAAACCACTGTTTGGGCATACGTCGGGGCTTGGAATAAAGGGAGCACTGTTTGACTTTTTGAACGCAAATTTGCAGGAATCAATGGTGGCGCCATGTCTCGTATGGAGACCCCCTGATGTGCCTAAATAGTGGAAACCCCTCAATTCTAACTCCAACCCTAACCCCAACACACCCCTAACGCCTACACACACCTAACCCTAATACAAACCCTAATCATAACCCTAACCCAACACACCCTAACCCTAATCCCAACTCTAACCATAAACCTAACTACAAGCCTAACCCTAATTCCAAACCTAACCTAATTCCAACCTAATCCAAATTCCAACCTAACCGTAATTCAACCTTAGCCTATGCTAACCCTAACCCTAGTTCTAACCTAAGGCTGGGTTCATATTGCGTTTTACCAGCCCGTTCAACACGTAGCGTTGACCGGCTGGTAACGGTATAGCATAACGCGATCGCGTTATGCTATACCCGCTAGCGCAGATGAATCAGCAGATAATCAGCGCGGATCAGCAGCAAATCAGTCGCGGATCAGCAGCGAAATCCGCCGCGGATCAGCAGCGAAATCCGCCACGGATCAGCAGCGAAATCCGCCGTGGATCAGCAGCGAAATCCGCCGCGGATCAGCAGCGAAATCCACCGCGGATCAGCAGCGAAATCCACGCGGATCAGCAGCAACCCCCTGTGGTGAAGCACAAAGGGTCCTGTGCCGGCGGGTCGGGTGACCTTGAGTGACCCGGTCTCCGGCCGCAGGACGAGATCTTTTCATGACGCACATAGGCGTCATGGGTCGGATTGGCCCCAGGTTTTCATGACGCCTACGTGGCGTCATGGGTCGGGAAGGGGTTAAAGATGTTCGGATTGACGAAGAAATTGACAATGTTGTTCACGTTTTTTCTATTTTGGCAAATATGTATATTTCACAACTTCCATGCTTTTCACCTTTTTAACTTTTGACACACTTTCTCCTTCATAATCTTCAGCAGCATCATCTTTTTCATCAAATTATTCTTCATCTTCACCTTCTTTATCTTCTTCTTAAACTTCTTGTTATTCATCTTTTTGTTAACATTACTCATATTCTTCTTATTAAACTATTATTCTAATTCATATTGTACTTCATCTTCTTCATCATATTCTTATTTGTGACAGAGAATCCTGTACTTGTAATCTGTCAAAGTATGAATTTTTCATTCTTCCGTTCTTGCTGTCACAAAAGATTTAAATTACAACAGTATTTGTCCGTGTTCAGTTTAGCCTGCAGCAGCAGCAGGCATTTTCCAGGGGCACCACGAGGAGGAACGGACTCACCCCCATACACTGCTTAGTCTTCTTCTGCTTATAATTTAGAGCATATATTTTGCTCTTCATTTTGGTCTTATACTTAATGTTCTTCTGCTTTTTGATCTTTGCTTATTGTTCTTCTGTCTCTTGTTCTGTATCTTGTAGTTTGTCTTAACCTTCTTTGTCCTGTTGGTGATGGTACAAAAGCCAATGGAAGTAACGAGGACCAGCTGACTGTGCTGGAACCCGGAGGGTTAGCAGAAGGAAAAGAGCCAATGGCACAACCGAGGACCAGCTGACGTTACTGGAAACGGTTACTAAGCAGGAGGTACCTGTGCTCCAAAGCACTACCAAGGACCAGCAGACGTTGCTGGAACTCGGATACCGACATGGAGGCACCTAGGCCAAAGGCACTGCGGAGAACCAGCTGACGGTACTGGAACCCGGATGGGTAGCAGAAGGTACAAGAGCCAATGAAAGTAACGAGGACCAGCTGACTGTGCTGGAACCCGGAGGGTTAGCAGAAGGAAAAGAGCCAATGGCACAACCGAGGACCAGCTGACGTTACTGGGACACGGTTACTAAGCAAGGAGGTACCTGTGCTCCAAAGCACTACCAAGGACCAGCAGACGTTGCTGGAACTCGGATACCGACATGGAGGCACCTAGGCCAAAGGCACTGCGGAGAACCAGCTGACGGTACTGGAACCCGGATGGGTAGCAGAAGGTACCCATGGAAATTAAAGTTGAGGCAGCAGGATTTTTGCCGTTAACACAGCAGGGGAACAGCTGACATTACTGAACCCCAGTAACACTGAGCAAGTGTTAACTGTGCTAACAGCACTTCCGAGAAACAACTGGCGGTGTTGTAACCCAGGGATGAGAAGAGAACAGGGTGGAGGCAGCAGGACTGTTTGCCGTTCACACAGCAGGGGAACAGCTGACATTACTGAACCCCAGTAACACGGGAGCAAGTGTTAACTGTGCTAACAGCACTTCCGAGAAACAACTGGCGGTGTTGAAAACCCAGGGATGAGAACAGAACATGGTGGAGGCAGCAGGACTTTTTGCCGTTCACACAGCAGGGGAACAGCTGACATTACTGAACCCCAGTAACACGGGAGCAAGTGTTAACTGTGCTAACAGCACTTCCGAGAAACAACTGGCGGTGTTGTAACCCAGGGATGAGAACAGAACATGGTGGAGGCAGCAGGACTTTTGCCGTTCACACAGCAGGGGAACAGCTGACATTACTGAACCCCAGTAACACGGAGCAAGTGTTAACTGTGCTAACAGCACTTCCGAGAAACAACTGGCGGTGTTGTAACCCAGGATGAGAAGAGAACAGGTGGAGGCAGCAGGACTTTTTGCCGTTCACACAGCAGGGAACAGCTGACATTACTGAACCCCAGTAACACGGAGCAAGTGTAACTGTGCTAACAGCACTTCCGAGAAACAACTGGCGGTGTTGTAACCCAGGGATGAGAACAGAAATGGTGGAGGCAGCAGGACTTTTTGCCGTTCACACAGCAGGGGAACAGCTGACATTACTGAACCCAGTAACACTGGAGCAAGTGTTAACTGTGCTAACAGCACTTCCGAGAAACAACTGGCGGTGTTGTAACCCAGGGATGAGAAGAGAACAGGGTGGAGGCAGCAGGACTGTTTGCGTTCACACAGCAGGGGAACAGCTGACATTACTGAACCCCAGTAACACAGGAGCAAGTGTAGACTGTGCTAACAGCACTTCCGAGAAACAAACTGGCGGTGTTGTAACCCAGGGATGAGAACAGAACATGGTGGAGGCAGCAGGACTTTTTGCCGTTCACACAGCAGGGGAACAGCTGACATTACTGAACCCCAGTAACACTGGAGCAAGTGTTAACTGTGCTAACAGCACTTCCGAGAAACAACTGGCGGTGTTGTAACCCAGGGATGAGAAGAGAACAGGGTGGAGGCAGCAGGACTGTTTGCGTTCACACAGCAGGGGAACAGCTGACATTACTGAACCCCAGTAACACAGGAGCAAGTGTAGACTGTGCTAACAGCACTTCCGAGAAACAACTGGCGGTTTGTAACCCAGGGATGAGAACAGAACATGGTGGAGGCAGCAGGACTTTTTGCCGTTCACACAGCAGGGGAACAGCTGACATTACTGAACCCTAGTAACACGGAGCAAGTGTAACTGTGCTAACAGCACTTCCGAGAAACAACTGGCGGTGTTGTAACCCAGGGATGAGAAGAGACAGGGTGGAGGCAGCAGGACTGTTTGCCGTTCACACAGCAGGAGAACAGCTGACATTACTGAACCCCAGTAACACAGGAGCAAGTGTAGACTGTGCTAACAGCACTTCCGAGAAACAACTGGCGGTGTTGTAACCCAGGGATGAGAACAGAACATGGTGGAGGCAGCAGGACTTTTTGCCGTTCACACAGCAGGGGAACAGTGACATTACTGAACCCCAGTAACACAGGAGCAAGTGTTAACTGTGCTAACAGCACTTCCGAGAAAACAACTGGCGGTGTTGTAACCCAGGGATGAGAACAGAACATGGTGGAGGCAGCAGGACTTTTTGCCAGACACACAGCAGGGGAACAGCAGGCGTTACTGAACCCCAGAAACACATCAGCGATTGTTTTCATCTGTGCATCTAACACTTCTGAGCAGCAACTGGCGCTGTTGAAGCCCAGGGTCAAGGAGGGTGTAGGCATAAAATATTGAGTTATTGCCTTGTTACGTGGCCATTGCAAATGTATGTACTTCAAACAAGAATAAATGAAGTTTTACTACGACAATAAAATGATGAATTTCAATTACAAGAATAGAAAAATATTTATACTTGACAGTCCTCTGTGGTTGATAACGTTTAATGGCTAACTGAAAATATGGTAACAAATTCAAAGCTTTCGAGACTACTCAGGTGTCTTCATCAGGCTAAGAGTAAAGCCAAAAATGAAGAATCACATATTTCTACACACAACAGGACACAGGAATAGCTAAGACAAGTGAGGGAGGGACAAGTGAGGGAGAACCGGCAACAAAAAGGAGAACAAGGATGAATTATCAGCGCCACACAAATCACAGATAAATTAATGAATTTACCTGTGGCAAAAGACTTTGTATGCCCTGGTCATAGCATGATGGATATGGAATTACTGGTATTAAAATATAACTTCAAATATGAGAAACGTACAAAGGTTTCAGAATATAAGCTCTCATGACCTTTGACACTGTTAGTGATGGAATGAATAGATCACATGGATTTATGTCATTCTATATCAATTAAGGAATCTGCGTCTATGCCCTTCCAGGGTCATGAAACCAAAAAAAAGACGCCAATGAGAGGGCAATCAAACTTTCTATCCTTATCTAGGAACTGTTCCAATATTTATGTTCATCCCTGTGAGATAATGACAGTTCTGATACACGTCACTTACTTGTCTTACCTATTGCACTATTCCTGTGTCCTGTTGTGTATAGAAATATGTGATGCTTAATTTTTTTATTTAGTCTTTGCCTGATGAAGAGACGTGAGTAGCCTTGAAAGCTTGCAATTTGTTTCCATCTTTTCAGTTATCCATTAAAAGGTATCAACCACTGCTGACTCTGAAGTCTAAATATTTTTCTATCTACTGGCTAACACGGTACAAAGATACACATGTTTTCTAATTTCAAGAAGGAAAAATAAAGAAAATACAAATATAAACGCATATATGCACATGCCAAAAATAAATGGAACAACACAACACCCAAAAAATTGGTAACAAAATATAGTGTTGTAAATTTAAGAATAAAAGTCCATTTTTTTTTTATGAATAATGCTTAAGGAACGCTATGTTAAACCATAACATAGTGAAGACAATGGATTTTGTAATAGTCACTCATCATCATCATCGCAAATTTTATGTGACAGTCACAGACATTTCAATTATTTAAGTTCATAAAATCGTAACTTTATATAGCATGTATGACATGTCCAGCATGGACTCATCAATGTGATGATTGATGATGATGACACAATAATGTACGATAAAAAATAACCATTTAAAAAAACATTAGGCATTGTTTGTCACAATTTAAGTGTGTGCCTGCAAGTGTAGGTGAAACAAAGGCTACGGATAGCAAAGGTATATTCTATGTCTGTATCAGACAGTGGACAGCCTCTGATGGGTAATGCCGATGTTATACTGTACGTCAATAAAGTCTGCGGCTGAAATCATGCATTTTTTGCTTGTAGAGTGTTGAAGAGGGTAAAAGAATGTCTGGTTGCGCAAAGCTTTATCCGTCAACACTACCTTCCTACTGTCACGCGTAGGGTAGGGTAGCGTGTGGCAATTAGCTGACTATAAAATGTGAGGTTAGGCTGCGTTATTGCGCACTAGGGACGCAAAAAAAAATACAGCAGTAATAATTTAATGTGTAATACTCCACCTATGACAAACAAAAAAATTACGTTCCCTCTTTAACAATGTACAAGACTAACAAGCCTAATGGTTGACGCTGACTTAATTGAGATACAGTATTACATCAACATTGTCCATGAGTAACTATGCACTGTGATACCTATATACCAGTATTAATTTATATCTCTTGTGGTTGTTTCAACAGCACTTGCAGGTATAACTACCTATTGTCAGTATGCATGATGCACTTTCTAGATGTAATAATTTATTATTGGACATTATTACCATGTTTACATGCTGGCCATTTCATATATGGTCTTTGAAGTTACAGTTGGCATCAGTATGTGTATTTTATAATGTCTGTCATTAATAAAACTCGTGATGATGATGATGAGGATTTAATGATTCGTACATCCATTGACTGCATTATCTTACAGGTACAGATAAAGTTCCTTAAAAAGCATTAATTCATAAGTATGAAATGTACTTTTATGTATTAATTTCAAAATGTGAAGAGTAGACTATGTTTTATTTTTTGTTACCATTTCTAATAGACATGTGCAGATATGCGCTGTGATGACAAATTATTATTTGTCCATATTTGTCATAAAAATTTATCATTCTAGGCCTGCAAAACTTCACAATTTCATGTTTTCAGCATAACAAGCAGGGTGACGGCTCTTCCCTATTTGGAGCATGTTGGTCATGTGTTTTTCTGTCCATGTGTCGGGAACAGGTGACTTCTTGCCGTTCACACAGCAGGGGAACAGCTGGCGTTACTGAACCCCACTAACAGTAGAGCTTGTGTTTTGTTCTGTGGACACGACACTTCTGAGCAGCAACTGGCAGTGTTGGAGCCCAGGGAGTAGAGTTCAGGTGGTAGAAAGATGAACATAACAGGAGACATGGATAACGTTGCGAACCAGTTATTTAATCTGAAAACGGACAGACAAATTCTGGCGAGATCCATGCCTTGTTCATTTTCAGAAAAGTAAGCCGGTCTACATTATCGGAGGATAGTCGCATGCGACGGTCTGTTAGTACACCACCTGCAGCACTAAAGACGCGCTCCGATAATACACTGGCAGCAGGGCAAGCCAGCACCTCCAATGCATACTGGCTAAGCTCTGGCCATGTATCCAGCTTAGAGACCCAAAACTTGAATGGGGAAGAGCCATCTGGGAGTACACTGAGAGGCAAAGCCAAGTAGTCTGTCACCATCTGACGGATACGTTGCCTCCCGCTGACTGGAGCCCTCTCGGATGGTGTAGACATTTGTGGCGCTGCCACAAAACTTTGCCACATTTTAACATACTGGTCTTTCCCTGTGCAGAGGCACTGCGTGTGCTCCCTCTTGTTGCAGAGCTCTCTACACTGCCTCGACGCACAGAGCTGCTTTGTAAAGCAGTAGCAGCAGCAGTGCTCTCGGCAGTAAGGTAGAACATTAGGGATTGCACCAGTGTGTCTTGGTACTCCCGCATTTTACGCTCCCGGTTCAACGGTGTGATGAGGCTTTTGACGTTGTCCCGGTAGCGAGGGTCTAGGAGGGTGTACACCCAATAATCAGACGTCGTGAGAATGTGGGCGATGCGGCGGTCGTTTCTTAGGCACTGCAGCATGAAATCAACCATGTGCTGCAGACTCCCAACTGGCAAAGAAACGCTGTCCTCTGCAAGAGGCGTCATCTCTGCCTGCTCTGCATCACCCCACCCTCGCTCTGCATACTGACTAGAGCGTTGTGTACCTCCCTCTGGAGCGATGTCTTCCTCCTCCATTGACTCCTCCTCCTCATCCTCCTCACAAAGTGAGCCCTGCCCAGCCCTTTGTGAGGAACCACGTTGCGCTGACTTTCCAGAAGGTGATGGAATTTGTGACTCCTCATCCTCCACCTCTTCTAAAACCTCATCCCTTATTGCTTGCAGTGTTTTTTGAAGCAGGCAGATAAGGGGGACAGTCAGGCTGACTAGTGCATCATCTGCACTCGCCATCCGCGTTGACTCATCAAACGCACGCAAAACGTGGCACATGTCCTTCATACTGGCCCACTCATTAATGGTGAAGTGTGGACGGCGCAAATTGCGTGTTGATTGCGCCTGATGCAGCTGATACTCCATTACTGCTGGCTGCTGCTCACACAACCGCTCCAACATATGTAACGTTGAATTCCACCTGGTGGATACGTCACATATGATGCGATGTTCAGGAAGGCGCAATCTGCGTTGCAGAGCTGCAATGCGCGATCTGGCCATGCTGGAACGTCGCAAGTGAGCGCACTCTAGGCGGACCTTGTGCAGCAGTGCATCAAGATCCGGATAGTCCCTCAAAAAACTCTGCACGACCAAGTTGAGCACATGTGCCAGACATGGTATGTGAGTGAGTTTGCCAAGGCCCAGAGCTGCCACCAGATTTCGGCCATTGTCACACACTACCAAGCCTGGCTGGAGATTCGCTGGCAAAAACCACACGTCGCTCTCCTGCTTGATGGCATTCCAGACCTCCTGCGCTGTGTGGCTTCGATTCCCCATGGGAATTAATTTCAGAACGGCCTGTTGCCGTTTGGCCACGGCTGTGCTCATATCGGTCGCATCAGGTAAGCGTCCAGGGTCCATGTGGAGGTAGACCGTGACGGCTCCTGCAGCGATGATTCTGAGGAACTGGAGTAGGAGGAGGAGTCAATGTGGACAGACTTGATTCCGGCAATCCTTGGAGTTGGCAGAACACGTACAGCGCCACTCGCAAGATCTGTACCCGGCTCCACAACATTCACCCAATGGGCAGTGAGTGAAAGGTATCGTCCCTGGCCATGGGTACTGGTCCACGCATCGGTGGTCAGGTGGACCTTGCTACTGACGGCGTTTAGTAGCGCATGTTTAATTTTTGCCTCAACATGCTTTTGCAGACCAGGGACGGCTTGCCTGCTGAAATAAAATCGGCTGGGCACATTGTATTGTGGGACTGCCAATGCCATTAATTCACGGAAACTGTCAGTCTCCACCAGCCTGAATGACAGCATTTCAAGGGACAGGAGTTTTGCAATGCCAGCATTCAGAGCCTGTGCTCGTGGATGGTTTGCCGAGTATGGCCGTCTTTTATCCCATGCCTGTGCTACCGATGGCTGTTTTGTGGCCTGGGTGTGTGAGGATGACAGGGAACTTGCAGCTGTGGGTGGAATAACACTGTGTCTCTGGACAACAGTGACAGAGGTTCTTCCATGGCGATCCTTTGAGGAAGCCGAACCAGCTGTGTGTGAACTGGAGGAAGAGGCTCCAACACGAGCTGAAGATGTAGGTGCTGCTGTAGGTTGGCCTACATCTCCAGTGTGTCTTTGTAACTCAACAAAGTGCTTTGACCGCACATGTTTCCACATATTTGTTGTATTAAGGTTACTGACACTTTTACCTCTTTTAATTTTTTGATTACACAGCTTGCATTTGACATAGCAAATATCATCTGCAACTGTATCAAAAAAGGACCACGCAGAGCAAGTCCTGGGAGCGCCCGGTTTGGCTGTTGGAAGAGAACTGCTCCGAACGGGTGCCAAACTGGAGGCTACAGGCAAGCGAGTCTGCAGCCTACCTCTCCCTACTGTTTGGACCGTTGGGGCAATCTCTTCCTCAGAGCTGCTCCCACCACCTTCCTGTTCCTCACGCCATGTTGGGTCTTGGACCTCATCATCTCCACCACTACCCTCTTCCAACACCTGCTGTTGTTGGGTGGTCTGGCCAGCACCATGCTCAACAGAAACTGGCAACTGAGTCTCATCATCATCAGATGCGTTCTGCGGTGTGCTGACCATCGGCACTGGCTCACCCGCCTCTTCAGATTCAGAGAGACACAGCTGTTGCGCATCACTGCATACTGCCTCTTCTTCACATTCCAGAATGCTGCTTGGCTGGGCCCCTGTTTGCAAGCCAACAGATTCTGAGAACAGAAGCAGAGACTCAGCTGGCTCCTGTACAGAGCTCTCTGACTGCCTGGGCAATTTGGCAGGCGGTGAAGAGACTGATGGTTGTTCAACAGTGCTGTGGTCCTGAGAGGAGGTGGAAGCTATTGAAGTCGATGCATTGGCTGCCATCCAACCAACAACGGCTTCAATTTTTCTTCACGCAGCAGGGGGGTACGCTGAGCTCCTACAAAAGTGCGCATAAAGGAACGCTCACAGGGAAAACTGGTGGATGCTGTGTCACTGGGTGCGGCAGCAGCCACAGAATCCCCACGTCCTCTCCCTGCTGAAACTCCACGGCCACGACCATGTGCCTTACTCACTGACTTCTTCATCTTGGTAGATTGATAAAGAAAGTCAGAAAAGTTATAAGGCCTAAGTGTGGTTATTCCTCACAGACTACAGTGAACCCTGCAGACAACTGTTCAGTATCTGTGAAAGGCCCCTTTGTGTACTTCTATAGTGTTTGCAACCAATGTATTGTATACGGATGGAAGCGCGTCACACTAATAGATTAGATTTTTTTCCACTAAAATGGAGCAGCACCAATTAGAGAAAAATGTGAAGGATGAGGCAGTGACACACGCTCAGCAGACTACAACCGGCAGTGGTTGAAGAACAAACTGGAGCGTAATCTGCACTCACAAAATGAAAAGCTCACAGACTACAGTGAACACTGAAACACAACTGTTCAGTAGCTGTTAAAGGCCCCTTTGTGTACTTCTATAGTGTTTGCAACCAATGTATTGTATACGGATGGAAGCGCGTCACACTAATAGATTAGATTTTTTTCCACTAAAATGGAGCAGCACCAATTAGAGAAAAATGTGAAGGATGAGGCAGTGACAAACGCTCAGCAGACTACAACCGGCAGTGGTTGAAGAACAAACTGGAGCGTAATCTGCACTCACAAATGAAAAGCTCACAGACTACAGTGAACACTGAAACACAACTGTTCAGTAGCTGTTAAAGGCCCCTTTGTGTACTTCTATAGTGTTTGCAACCAATGTATTGTATACGGATGGAAGCGCGTCACACTAATAGATTAGATTTTTTTCCACTAAAATGGAGCAGCACCAATTAGAGAAAAATGTGAAGGATGAGGCAGTGACACCGCTCAGGAGACTACAACCGGCAGTGGTTGAAGAACTAACTGGAGTGTAATCTGCACTCACAAAATGAAAAGCTCACAGACTACAGTAAACCCTGCAGACAACTGTTCAGTAGCTGTGAAAGGCTCCTTTCTGTACTTCTATAGTGTTTGCAACCAATGTATTGTATACGGATGGAAGCACGTCACACTAATAGATTTGATTTTTTTTCTAATATAATGGAGCTGCACCAATTCCACTAAATAAAATTAAAAAAAAAAAGAGTCAGTGACACGTGCAGATGCCTACAAACAGCGGTGGATGCAGAGCAAACTGCAGCGTCACCTGCACTGTCACACACACACCTTGCACAGAGCTGTTAAAACAACACTGGCAAAATGAAGCTTTACACAGCGGTTGGTAAACTAGCCTGCCTAAAGCACAGTAGTACACAAAATCGCTATATCTAACTGTCCCTCAGAGTGAGCAGAGTAGCGTTCTGTCCCTAACTGAGTTCACAGCACAGTGACGCTAAAATGGCTGCGGCGCCTTTTATAGTGCATTCTGACATCATTTCAGCAGCCAATCACAGCCATGCCATTAGTTAAGATGACCGCAGCATTACAGGATGTGCCCACACTTCATAAGATTCATCATTGGCTGACTAACATCACATTGCCTCTCAAAGAATTATGGGAACTTCCGATTCCGGTATACGATATTGAAAAAGTATCGGAATTAAGTATCGGAATTCCGATAACGCGAATATCGGCCGATACCCGATACTTGCGGTATTGGAATGCTCAACACTAGTGGTTGGCCATCTGGGTCTGAGACCACCATCAGGGGATCTGTTTTGCGCACTCCTGGCTGGGATTCTATCCCTTTTGCGACTGTGAGCAGGGTGTCCATTGCTATTGACGTGTACTTCTGGCCTGACTACTACCAGTGGTTTCCTGATTGGTTCTCTCAGTCCATGCACAAAGGCCTGTGCCAACATCTGTCTGTGTATCTGATCATGAATAGTGAAGCCCAAATCTTGAAACACTTGCATCACTCTGCCATGGAACTTCTCCACAGACTCTGTCTTGTCTTGACTCGTGACATGTAGGCTGAGAGTTTGTCCTGTCAGTCTGCTTTTGGCCCATTCTCTGAGTTGCTCAATTAGCTTTGGTCCTGTCTCCCAGGCATACGCATCTAACTCTGCTGGAAGCTTGAAGTGTTCTCTCATAATTGACCAGAATGCATCACCTGCTTTTGTTTCCATTTCGGTCCAGAGATCAATCCAGGCTGCTGTATACATTTGCTGGATCTGCTGCATTTTTTGGCAAAATAGCATGGGGTGTATCCCTGGGTCTGGCAGCATACTGATCACCTGGCTTGGGATTAAGGGCTCATAGGATGGTGCCTCTACCTGTCCCTGCTCTATTGGTGTATACACTGGGTAAGATTTGGGCTTTAAAGTTGTCTTGCTGCATGGGGATTTCCCACTTCCGTGCTGAGGCTTCGGTGGATCAGTGTCATGGTTCTATGCTGGCAGCCCTGCTCGGCACTGAGGTTCCTCATTTGTCTCTGTAGCTATACCACCCCCCTGTGAAGCCCTAGCTGTGGACTGTTGTGTCTGGGGGCTACATGTAGCGTTTTGTGTAGGGAGATTTGCACTTTCTTCTCCTGATATAATGACTGGCAATGTTTGTACTGCGCTTGGGATAGACAGGGTGCCCTGTGCTGGAGACACTGAATACAGGGACACCACATTGCTTGGATTGGGCGTTGACCCAGTTGATAACGAAGTAGGAAAAAGAGGAAGAGAAAGGAGGTGTGAGGGAGGAGCGAGAGAAAGAGGAGGGGAGAGAGATGGAGGGGAGGGTGAAGAAGAGGTGGAGTGTGTCTGAGAGGAGGAGGAAGGAGAAGAGCAAGCATGAGCAGTTGGGTGTGGTGTGGGAGGAGAAAGGGAGGAAAAGGAAAGAGGGGAGGGAGAGAAGAGTGAAAGGGGGAAAAGTGAGAAAGATGGAGGAGAGAGAGGGAGAAAGATGGAGGGGGAGAAGTAGAAGAAGATGAAGAAGAAGATTTGAGAGTTGGAGAGGAAGAGATAGAAGAAGAGGAAGATGAAGAAAATGGATGTGTCAGAGATGTGAGGGAGGGGAAAGAAGGAATGAGAGGGATGGCAGCGAGGAAAGAGGAGAAAAGTCTGATGAAGAAGGAAAAAGGGACCGAGAGAAGAAAAAGGAGAGGGTGTCCCCCTGTGACTCTTGAGAGGGGATGGTTGAAACAAAAATGCCTTCTCCCTGTGGAGAGAGGCGGGGAGCGTTTTTCCCTGTACAAGGCTCCTTACTCAATGAGAGCAGCCTACACCTGTCCCGTGTCTCCACATGATGGACATGTGATGTGTGTGACTCTGAATTCTGCTCTTGTGACATGTTAGTGATCTTTTTTCTCACAGACGATTTAACACCTTTTCAAACTTATTCACATAAAAAATCACTTCCTGGTCCGTTCAAATTAACTTGCTGTACCTTTTACACGATGCACCACTGCTCTTTTATAGCAGATGGTAATCTATTAACAAACTTTCCCGTTACCTTTCAAATAACAAAAAACAAGAAAAAACATTTCATTATGCAGCGTAAAGGCTGCCTGTCTATTTGCTTCTCACGTACTCTGACCTTCTATTCACATGCCTAGCCCTTCGTTAACTTGCGTACTGTGTCTATTCCAAAAACCTATTCAACAAAGGTGATTTAAAAATCTGAAAACTGCTGCACTCTGGTTCTGTTTGTCCTTGCCGAATGCCCGACGGGAGGGGCTAGTCAGACCGCTGCGCAGTTTGTGTCTGCTCTCTCCCTCAGCCTGTAATTTTCCCTATCTATGGAGTGACCTTGGTCTAGAGCAGGCTTGTAGAAAAAAAAAATGGCTGGAGAAATAAAACTCTAAAATAAATTGATTAACTCTCCAAAATTATTTAAAAATGTACTTAAAAGAAAACTTTAAAAACAAAAGTTAGATTTAGTAAAAAACTCTAGAAAAAGAGAAAAAAAAATAAATTCACCAAAAAGGGAGAAAAGAAAAAATTGCATTAATCATAAAAACTCTGAAAAACAACCCTTGTTACTAAAACAGCTAATTAAAAAACAGAAAAGAGGTGGAAAAAACTGATTGTAAAATGATAAAAAACAAAGGTTTTGTCTGGTAGCGTAGGCTTTTTTTTTCTACCGCCCTCTGGAATGTCAGCTGGCTGCTGCCAGCACTTCCCCCCTCCCTTATATCTCTGCTTGCTGTCTCTCCAGACACTGAAATCATGTAAAAAAAAAAAAAAAATTATTATTCCTCAGAATAGCAAAAAATGAATATAGTTCAGTCTGAGTGCCTGAGAATTTTCACGTTAAAACCTGTAGCCAAAAAAAACTAGCTTAAAAAAAAAAAAATCAAAAACCAGGAAACAGATGTAACAACGTGATTAGCAGAGGAGGGGGGTCAAAGGGGTTTTCTCGCTGCTACAGCCAGCAGTGAATGAGATACTGACAGAGCGCACGGAGATGAGATTTAAAGCGACAGTACCTGATACAGACAGTTGACACGTACAATGAGACAGACACCCGGGAGAATACGAATCCCTCTTTGATGATCTGTGACCCATACAAGCTGCTCTGGTAACTGATAACTCACCAATTGCACTGAGCACGGTGAGGCTCGAGGTCTATCGCTCTCTGTACCGTACGCCCTGGCCGGTGCGCCGGTCACAGTAATCTGCAATAGCCTTAATCAAAATTCTCACTATCCACGTCTGATTTGACTGGGATGGCCTCCCGGTGCGTGGACGAATCCACGTCTGATTTGACTGGGATGGCCTCCCGGTGCGTGGACGATTATTGTGAGAACTTTTCCAGCAATTTGTCTTTTGCTATCCAGCCCCCAGATGACACATTCAAGCTGCTCTGGTAACTGATAACTCACCAATTGCACTGAGCGACGTGAGGCTCGAGGTCTATCGCTCTCTGTATCGTGCGCCCTGGCCTGTGCGCCGGTCACAGTAATCTGCAATAGCCTTAATCAAAATTCTCACTATCCACGTCTGATTTGACTGGGATGGCCTCCCGGTGCGTGGACAATTATTGTGAGAACTTTTCCAGCAATTTGTCTTTTGCTATACAGCCCCCAGAAATCAGCAAGCAAAAACACAGTCACCGTTCCAACTTTCTCCCGGTTCACATAAAACATGAAACATATACAGCACAGCAGCAAATAACTCGGCTTATATCCCAGGGCTTTTGGATAAGGGTATGGACTTTTTACACAACCTGGGAATGCGGTGATGACCACGTCCGACCGGCTGGAAGTGTAGGCTAGGACTAGGCACAGGGAACATTCAGATAAGATGACAGAGTTTTCTTACCTTACTTATGGAGCTGCAGTCTCCGTCCCGTGTGCCAAGGCCAGGGCCAACACCCCCGTCTCTCCGGTCGGCCGGGTCCTCGTGCGTTTCGTCCAATGCCCCGCGTGCAGGCGCCAACTGTTATGGAAATTTAATTAGGATAAAAATATCCTTCCGTGTTTGCTGCTTGCTTCTCCAAATCTCTATTTTAATGTCTTCTTTGAGCGCTCAGAACGAAATGAAAACTGTCCACAACGCAAGTGTCAGTATAACAGTTCGTCAACGTCATACATTTATTATTCATTCAAGGTTTTATACGTTTACAAAAAGGGGCTGGTTAGTCAATTAACATACAATTAAAAGCTGCTAGACTATTGGCTGTTCTAGTGTAAGTATGATAATTATGATAATCATGATTAAAAGAGCTGAAGTTGCAGAATTATTGTTTTATATTCTTGTGACCTAGTTGTCTTGCATGACTGTAAGGTAAACAACAGGATAGCTAATAAGACTTTATGTACTTCATGTACTTGTTCCTTATGAAGGCCAGATTTCTTTAAAACGACTGATTATAGCTGACCTAGAAATATGTGAGCACAGGGTTTTTTAGCAAGTGAGATCTATCTAACTGTGAACTGTGAATATACTTTGAATATATGGAATGCATATATATTTCCATGACAACTTTATTTAAAGCCACATTGGCTAGTAGTGGGCTAAACAAATAGCTTCCATATGATATATATATGAGCACCAAAATACATAGAATGATCCAAATAGAAAGAATTGCCCTACCACTATAAATGTTAGCTTAGCAATGTCAGCATACAAATGCAGAGCCCGCAGCAAGTGATATAAATACATGCAAAAACAAATCTGCGCATCAATGTACAGGGCAAATTGAAGTGCTAAAGATAATAAGCTAATAGTGGGAGATCATACCTGATATGGCCTTGGCACCCCTGACGCGCGTTTCGGTTTAGCTTGTTCACAAGGGAGCGTGCGTGTATCTATGCTCTTTGCTGGACATATTTATGGGACCCTGCGTTTCTTAATTGCAGCGCTTCCGCTGACTCACCGCTCTACGTCAGCATGAACTGGCGTCAAATTTTATGTTTATACATATACATAATTTTTCCTTTCCCCCCTTTTTTTCATACTTTTTTTCATATCTTTCTTTCTAGCTTCTCTTATGTGTCTTTTATATATATTATATATTTTTGAATTATGAATCTTCTATTTTTAACACTATATCAAATTGGATACAGGACTACATGGGTAACGCTTTATATTATCCATTTTATCTCCTGTCAGTATCAAATTTGTATGCGTCTCCTTGTGAAAGCCGGTGATATGCACTGCCAGCATGCAATTTGCAGGCACGCAGCTTTGCTGTGTAGCAGCGGTGATGAGCGCTTCGGTTGACTTCCTGCGTGGGCGGTCACCATGACGATGCGTTCTTCCTGTCGCCCGTGCTCTCCCCTGCTATGACGCGTCGAGCGAGGGGTTGGGCCGGGCGTCATGTGACGCCAGTTCATGCTGACGTAGAGCGGTGAGTCAGCGGAAGCGCTGCAATTAAGAAACGCCGGGTCCCATAAATATGTCCAGCAAAGAGCATAGATACACGCACGCTCCCTTGTGAACAAGCTAAACGCGAAACGCGCGTCAGGGGTGCCAAGGCCATATCAGGTATGATCTCCCACTATTAGCTTATTATCTTTAGCACTTCAATTTGCCCTGTACATTGATGTGCAGATTTGTTTTTGCATGTATTTATAGCACTTGCTGCGGGCTCTGCATTTGTATGCTGACATTGCTAAGCTAACATTTATAGTGGGAGGGCACTTCTTTCTATTTGGATCATTCTATGTATTTTGGTGCTCATATATATATCATATGGAAGCTATTTGTTTAGCTCACTACTAGCCAATGTGGCTTTATATAAAGTATAGACATATGCACCTCTTAAATACTTTTTTACTGTGCCTGTACCTGTTGATGTTAGGCCTATTTTTGCTGCATTTATTGTCCCCATTTTGGATTTTTTATCCATAAAAATGTATTTTAATCTGAATAAAATTTGCATTTTATAGTGTAAAAAGTTTCCCATTTCTCTGTTTGAATTTGTTGATGTTTGGAAGTACTAATTGATCTAGGCAATATATTTTGTGACTTATACTAGCTAATAGACTGCAAACCACATACTTGTGGTCACGCTTCCAATGCCGACACTGGAGAACCCTCACAGCGAGCAGTAGTGTTGCCAACCAGTCAGAAATGGACAATCCATAAAAATGGAGCACTTTTATCCCAGCTGTAAAAAAAAATTATGTATCTGTGATTTTTTTGAAGCTGGAGAAATTTACACGTTTTTATGACTGTATTTATCTATGTGACTGGAGATAATTTTTTTCATGTACAATTTATGGTCTAAAGACATGTATAACTTGTATATGTAACTTGTATATGTATGTGCAACTTTAACAATTTATTATTGTCATCTAATGCGCCCATAAAAAAAGTTGTCTGTCCATGATTGTTTGAGAAGCTGTCCAGAAAAAAAATCAAGTTATCAACCCAAGTTATCAACTAATGTTTCAATCTATGCTTATTTTTAGGAGGTCAAAGTCGCTATGAATAAAGCAGATCGGATGTCTGCTTTAGCTGAAACCGAAAAAGAAAATTGCCTGAAGCTAAAAAAAACTATTGAGGGATTTACTGCAGATATGACAGAAGCAAGGCTATTGCAGAAGAACTATTGTACCATACTATCTGAAAAGGACAGGTATTTATCTAGCATTTATAGCTCTGAATGCATTTGGAAAAAGATTAAATTAGTATTTATGTATATACCTTTTATTTCTTTAATGTATTTTTTATTTTAGTTTATTAATAGGGATGAGTGAACGTTACTCGGCGAGTATTGGGTGGTGCTCAATGTAAAACTAGATTCCTCACCCCATATTTTTGGCACCCGTTAGTTACAGAGCCAATATGCATGTGGGTATTGGCTGAGCATCACTGTATTACCGTAAACATCTTGGTTGTGGCACTACTGTGATTTGCTGGCTATTTGACATAATTAGGGGTTGTAAAAGAACAGGCGCCACCCGGCTCGGCACACTGACGCCATTGCACGGCTCTGTGACACTTCATATTGGAGAAGAGAGTGCTTGTCTAGGCATGTGTGCACAGTATAACGAATCTGAGTCCTGTAGTGTTGATACTGGTGCTGAAGCTGAACCATCATACTAACAGCTCTTCTAAGGGATAATTGTTTGCTTTGCTGTTTGTATTACATACATTCTGCATTTAGTCTATGGAGGGAAAGAGAGTCACAGTAGCAGGGCGATTGACAGGGCTGTGCAGTCCATTGGCAAATATAGAGCTGCAGCTTTTTGTGAGGCGGCTAAAAAAAATGAGTAAGACTGCTTAGTGCAGTCAAAACGCGTCAACGGGGTCATGTCGACCATGTAAATTTTTTTTTTGTATGCACTATATTTTCTTTTGAAAAAGAAAAAGAAAAGGAGAATCCAGTCCTGTTGAGCCGGATTACAATTTTTTATATTTTCCTTGATGTGAGGTCAGGGTGAGGCCGATGTCTGAGCCCCAGGATGACCATAGAGCAATAGGTGAGCTGGAATCAAGTTTTTATCATTGTGATTAGCTCCACAAGCACCTTCTTGATTTTTGCATCTCTGTTATGGAGTGATTTCCTTCTACCTCTGGGACCCAAGAGTTACCTCCACCTTCTGCAGCTAAATAACACACACTTGCTAAAGGTTTAAATATCTTCAGTCTCTTCAGCAAGGTGCTGGTGGTACCTCAATTTACTTCTGTCTGGTTGGAAATACTAGCAGTCGGCTAGTGTCTTCTTGGAGTACTCTTGGAGGATTGCTGGCATGATATCTCAGTGGTCTTCTCAAGCAAAGTGTAACCCCTCATTTGTCCACCTTCTCAGTCTTTAGTTGCAGTGGGTGCTGACTAGCACTTATCTCATCCCCTCCCTATCCAGGGCCTATCACTAGGGTCAGGGAGAGTTTAGACTTTAAACTTGGAACCCAGAGGGAAGTTTCAGATGTATGTTCTTCGTAGACAACCACACTTTATCTCCTACCAGAAACTTAGGTCCTACAGATCGTTGCTTGTCAGCAAAATATTTCTGTTTGCCCTGACCCACCCCAATGTTCTTCTGGACCTCCCTCCAAACCTCCCCCAACAGTTGAACCACCGAATCAGCCCCTGGACACCCCATATCCAGCCTGGAAAATTCACCAAAATGGGGGTGAAAACCCTAGTTACAGAAAAACGGAGAGGTGCCAGTGGACTGATTAACCCGATTATTAAATGCGAACTCAGCCACAGGTAATGAGGAACACCAATCATCCTGCTGTGACGTGGCAAGACACCACATAATCTGTTCTAGAGACTGATTGGTCCTCTCCGTCTGACAGCTGGTCTCAGGATGGTAGGCAGAGGAGAAGGTCAGGCTAATACCCATTCTCTTGCAAAATGCCCTCCAAAATTTGGACACGTATTGCACCCCTCTGTCAGACACCAAATTCAGAGGCACGCCATGCAACCGTACAACGTGTTCAATAAACAATTTAGATAGTGTTTCAGCATTAGGTAGTCCTGCCAATGGAACAAAATGTGCCTGTTTGCTAAATCTGTCAACCACTACCCAGACCACTGTCTTGCCATTGAAAGGAGGGAGATCAGTGATAAAATCCATGGACAAATGAGTCCAAGGTCTATTCAGAATTGGCAATGGCACCAATTCCCCGGCCGGCCGGTTATGGGAGACTTTCGCAAGAGAACACGTATCACAAGCAGACACAAGCACGGTGATATCAGAAGACATGGAGGGCCACCAAAACAGTCTAGCAATAGCTCTCTGGGTCGCTGAGACTCCCGGGTGCCCACTGAGAGCAGATTTGTGGACCTCCCAGAGCACCTTCAACCGATACTGAACTGGGACGAAGAGCTGTTCTCAGGCAATGACAGAGGAGCAAGAGACTGAGCCTCACAAATTTCAAGTTCCAATTCAGACCCCAGCCACGACCACCACGTGCAGAAGAATGGAGGAAGGAAGTTCGGGAGGTGATATCGGATCCAAGCGGCAAGATAAGGCATCGGCCTTGACATTCTTGGAGCCAGGCCGAAAGGTGATAGAAAAATGAAAACGTGAAAAAAAAAGCGACCACCTCGCCTGTCTAGGAGTCAAACGTTTGGCAGACTCAATGTAAGACAGATTCTTATGGTCCATAATCACCGTGATCCAATGAACAGCCCCCTCCAAAAAGTGGCTCCATTCTTCAAAAGCCAATTTTATGGCCAACAACTCACGATTACCGACATTATAATTTCTCTCTGCAGGAGAAAATTTCTTGAAGAAAAAGGCACAAGGTCTTAAATTGGTCAAAGTGATGGGTCCCTGCGACAGCACCGCCCCCACTCCCACCTCTGATGTGTCAACCTCTACAATGAATGGTTCAGATGGATCGGGCTGGACCAACACAAGAGCATACATAAAACATTTCTTCAGTGTAGAAAATTCTTCAACTGCAGGAGACGACCAGTTTTTAAGATCAGCCCCCTTACGAGTAAAGGGTATGCCACACTAAATGAGATCGCTAACGAAATCGCTAACGAGATCACTAAAACGTCACTATTTAGCGATCTCGTTAGCGACCTCGTTGTGTGTGGCATGTAGCAACGATGTGTCCCCTGCTGTGATGTCGCTGATCGTTCACTAGCGTTCTGGACCGTTTTTTGATCGTTGGCGTCCCGCTGGTGAGCCTATATCGCTATGTTTGGCACCTTTTGTGAACGACGAGCGACCTCGTTTGTGACGCATATGACTGTTTTTTAGCGTCACGGAGTGGATCGCAATATCTGTAAGTTCTCTTTTGCGTCACAGAGAGGATCGCAGAAGTTGCAAAGCAGGCTAGCAGGACGCAGAGAGCAGGAGCGATGCTGGAAATTCCTATGAATCAGAAGCGCTCAGTACATGCTAATGACAGATCCTAACGACCGCCAAAGTCGTTAAAGAGATCGCTGACCACTGATGAGTCGTTTATGAGATCTCCTGTTTGGCAGCTACTAGCGACCTAAAGGAGATCACACCAACGATCTCGTTAGCTTGCGTCGTTATCGAGATCGCTAACGAGATCGCTAAGTGTGGCAGTACCTTAAGATCAATGAGAGGTTTGACCACCTGAGAAAACCCCTTAATAAATTTGTGATGATAATTGGCGAAACCCAAAAAACGCTGAAGACCCTTGAGGTCTCTGGGTTACACTCAATCAACAATGACCTGCACCTTTCCAGGGTCCATACAAAACCCATTGACAGAGAGGATGACCCCCAAAAAGGACAGCTCATGGACACAGAATGAACACTTCTCAGGTTTAGCGAACAGAGTTCTCCCATAACCTATGAAGAACTGCACGTAAATGACCCATGTGAGATTCTTTGTCAGATGAAAATACAAGAATGTCATCTAGATATACCACCATAAAGCTCCCAATGAAGTCAGAAAATACATCATTAATAAAATTTTGAATCACTGCAGGCGCATTTGTGAGACCAAAGAGCATGACTAGATTTTCAAACCCTCAGTATCCAGTATCCGTTGTTTCAGATGCTGCACATCTCATACCTGAAGGCAATTGTCTATGTTGTGAAGATATGAGATGTGCAGCATCTGAAACAACGGATAATGGAAGCCTGTGCTAGCATTTCTTCTGCGGTGTTGCTATCAGTGTGTCAAGAGTTGTGAGAAGAGGGTTGCATTGACAATCCAACACAATGGGCAGCACTTTGAACACATTTTATAAGTGGTCATAAACTTGTAAATAACTCATGAAATAATAAAGTTACATTAAAACCAAGCACGCCATTGTTTTTCTTGTGAACTTCTCAATAAAGTTGATGTGTCACATGACCCTCTTCCCATTGGAAAAAATAAAGTTAGATCCAAAATGGCCAACTTCAAAATGGCCGCCATGGTTGAAAAGTTTTTCCCCTCCCATATACTAATGTGCCACAAGCAGGAAGTTGATATCACCAACCATTCCCATTTTATTTAGTTGTGTCCATATAAATGGCCCACCCTGTACGCTCCCCTGAGATCCAGCTTGGAAAACCACTTAGCCGAAGATAATTGGTTGTAAAGATCTGGAATAAGTGGGAGAGGGTACGTATTTCTCTCCGTAATTTTATTTAGTTCCCGAAAATCGAGGCAAGGGCGTAAACCACCATCCTTCTTTTTGACAAAAAAGAATCCAGCAGCCACAGGTGAAACAGAGAGACGGATGTGACCTTTGCGTAAACTTTCTGAGATATAATCTTTCATAGCAGTACGTTCTGGGCCAGAAAGAATGTACAGACAGGCCTTGGGCAATTTAGCACCTGGAATCAGATCAATAGTACAATCATAGGGGCGATGTGGTGGCAAGACCTCGGCCTCTTTTTCGGAAAACATGACCTCAAAATCTTTAAGGTACTCCGGAATACCCTCCAGATTAACGGATGACATCAGAACAGCAGAAAGAAAACCATTTGAACAATTAGGACCCCATTTCACAATATCCCGAGATTCCCAATCAATAATAGGATTATGCAACTGTAACCAGGGGAATCCCAACACCAGTCCCGCTGGAAGATTATCCAGAACATAACGTGAAATTTGTTCCTGATGCAAGGAACCCACCTTGAGGAGAAACTCCTCAGAGACAAACTTAACAATATTTTGAGCCAGTGGTGTCTTATCAATGGCAATGGTATGGATTGGGGTTTTAAGCCTAACTGTCCCTATCTTACTCTTGGACACCACGCTTGAGTCAATGACGTTCATGGATGACCCAAAGTCCACAAAAGCTGAATTGGGTGTGTAACCATCCCCACAGCAAAATTCCACCTCTAACAAAATCTTTTGAAATGAGGAAAAAGGTACCTGAGAGTCTAGATGACCTCCTCGGCAATCACCCAGACTTAGGCGCTTCCCGGCAACTTGTTAGTCGGTGGGCAAGAAGAGCAGTCCTTTTTCCAATGTCCTAGATTTCTACAATAAAAACATAATCTCCCTTTGTGTCATTGCTTCCTTTCCTTCTCCTTGAGGTTGGTGGCCACAACCTCCATAGGTTCCGTATATGGCATCACTTCAGATTTAGCAGGATGTGTAGGAACCTCTTGCTGAATTACTTCTCTCTCCCGCAACCTCCGATCCATATGAATGGCCTGAGTACTGGCCTCCTCCAAAGAGCTGTGTGGTGGATGGAGAGCCAGAGCGTCCTTAAGATGATCCAACAATTCTCTCCTGAACTGGCATCTTAACGCAGAGTCGTTCCAGGACACTTCGGTGGACCACCGTCTAAACTCTGAAAAATACCATTCGGCAGTAAGTTTACCCTAGGCAAGACCAATGATCATGTCCTCTGCCACCCTGACCCGGTCAGTTTCATCATAAATCAGTCCTAAAGCCTCAAAGAACCTATCCACAGACACACGTTCGAGGGCAGTAACAGGTAAAGAAAAAGCACAAGTTTGACGACCCTCCCAGAGTAAAGACATAATTATCCCCACCCGTTGACTCTCATCTCCTGAGGATCTGGGTCTAAGGGAGAAAAGCAGCTTATAACTCTGTCTGAATGTACAGAACTTCTCCTTATCTCCAGAGAAAGTATCTGGGAGCCTGACAGTAGGTTCAGGAGATTGTGAAGCAACATCTATGTTGTCTGAGTGCTTAAAGGCTGATTGTGTCATAGAACTCTGATAAGACTTAACCGTTTCAGTAAGTTCCCTCTGGAGTTGATTATGGGAAGTGGCCAGGGCTCTATGTTCCACAGACAAATCGTGCATCATTTGAGTCAAATTCGACATCTGATCCGCAAGGGTATGAAGCAGATCCATAGAGAGAGGAAAAAGGAGAAAAAAAACTGTTGTGGCCAGTTATAATGTCATGTAAATGCCGGGTAATGCAAACTCCACTAGATGGCAGCAGAGTAGAGAGTGAGCTTAAATCCTACTAAGAGCAGACCAGCAGAACTGCAGCGAGGCTACCACTAGGTGGCATCAGAATAGTCAGAAAGCCAAGTCAATACCAGAGAGTTGTGAAGTACAAAGGGGGAAATCCCAAACACAGAGTCAGAGGAGCGCCAAAAGGTCAGTGTCAGTCCGTAGCAGAGGTATCAGAAGCAAGTGACAGAATCAAGTCAGAGCCAAAGCAGAGTTGAGCATTACAGATGCATAAGAAAAAGGAACTTAGGTGGATTTATACCCTGGGAACGTTACAACCCAGGGGAATTAATCTTGAGTTTAATTTACATTCATGTACATCATAATCTTCTTTCCCCTATACTTTCCTCTTCTTTTGCATCATTAGTTTTTAATATTCAGATTTTTAATTGTCTTTTTTCTCTTTTTCTTTCTTTGTCTATATATAGGATTTAGTGATGCTGGTCAGTGGAGATAGGGAGCGGGAAGATCATATACATTATATGTGATGTGGGTAATCACTACAGACAATAGGTGATTGCTATTGTTTAATTTGTATAATATTCTCTCTCCCTTTATCTCCCGACCTTATTTTGTTTGTTGTTTATTTTATTTATTTTTGATATTAATAGATATGAGTTCACATATGATGGGGATTGATGTGACCAATTAATAGATGCATGTAGATCTGTGTGTATATTTATCCTGTTGTGCACTATATGGTGTTTTTTCTGTGTTAGCTATATTCTTGTTTCCTATATGCACTATATGGCAGAAACAAGAATATATATATATATTGTCTCACGAGATTAGAAAGAAAATTATAGACAAACATGTTAAAGGTAAAAGTTATAAGACCATCTCCAAGCAGCTTGATGTTCTTGTGATTACAGTTGCACATTTTATTCAGAAATTTAAGATCCATGTGCTTGTAGCCAACCTCCCTGGACGTGGTCGCAGGAGGAAAATTGATGACAAATCAAAGAGACGGATGATACGAATGGCAACAAAAGAGCCCAAAATTTTTTTTTAACCATATTAAAGGTGAACTTCAAGTTCAATGAACATCATTGTCAGATCGCACCATCTGTCTTTGTATGAGCCAAAGTGGACTTCATGGGAGACGACCAAGGAGGACACCATTGTTAAAAGAAAAACCTAAAAAAAAGCCAGTCTGGAATTTGCCAAACTACATGTTGACAAGCCACAAAGCTTCTGGGAGAATGTCCTATGGACAGATGAAACAAAAATGGAAATTTTTTGTAAAGGCACATCAGCTCTATGTTTACAGATGAAAAATGAAGCACATGAAGAAAAGAACACTGTCCCTACTGTGAAACATGTAGGAGGCACTGTTATGTTCTGGGGCTGCTTTGCTGCATCTGGCACAGGGTGTCTAGAATCTGTGCAGGGTAAAATGAAATCTCAAGACTATCAAGGAATTCTAGTGAAAACTGTGCTGCCCAGTGTCAGAAAGCTTGGTCTCAGTCACAGGTCATGGGTCTTACAACAGGATAATGACCCAAAACACACAGCTAAAAACATCCAAGAAAGGTTAAGAGGAAAACATTGGACTATTCTGTTGTGACCTTCTATGAGTCCTGACCTAAATCCTATTGAGCATCTTTGGAAAGAGCTGAAACATGCCATCTGGAAATGGCAACCTTCAAACACGAGACAACTGGAGCAGTTTGCTCTTGAGGAGTGGGCTAAAATACCTGTCGAGAGGTGCAGAAGTCTCATTGACAGTTACAGGAATCATTTGATTGCAGTGATTTCCTCAAAAGGTTGTGCAACTAAATATTAAGTTAAAGGTACCATCATTTCTGTCCAGGCCTACTTCATGAGTTTATTTTTTTTTTTAAATTCTGTGGAAGCATGGTTGAAAAACAATGTCTGACTATCAATTGCTAATTTTCAAAGATTTTTTATTTATTATTACTTTTGTCAGATTCAAGTTATTTCTGTGACCATTGTTGGTTTTTCTGTCATTAAATGAGGGGTATATACAAAAGTATAAGTAACTGTGTGAAGCGTCATGCCAAACTGGACTAGTGTGCAGGTAAAATCTGAAAAGAAAGCAAAACAAGAAAATATTAGTGATCAAACAGAACAGTGCAAACATGTCAAAAATGTAAATTAGGTTTCCTTAAAGAAGCTTACATGCAAAAGCTCCTCATTTAACCCTGCTGGTGCAAGGTTGTTACGGCTGTAAATCCACTTGGATTCACAACGTAAAAGTTCCTTAGTTACTGAACTGCCACTAATTGTTGTTCTAACTGATTCAATCCCCATAACCCGCAAACCCCTGCTGCGGGCCCCATGTTAATCCAAGAAAACAGGTGTAATAGAAGAGATGGTCTTACCTTTCTTTTTGTCCTTCTTTGCCATGGCTATGTTGAAAGATGTTGCTGCATGCAGCGTCGTAGCTCCAGCGTCCGCTGACCTATATAAACCTTTGAGCAAGAGCAAATTAATGCATACACAATATTCCGGGTACGACAGTTGAAGTTTGCATGGTAGCACATTGGTTCAGGATAATCAGAAAGAGTAATACTCCCTTTTGCAATCATAAATGGACATATTGTACACCCACCACATGGAAATGATCAATAAAACCTGTTGCCTGAGTTAAATCTTCTGGTAAAATGTCTATAATGGCTGTCAGTGAGTTGATCTTTTAAGTTCTTGGACCTTTTAGCCATCAACTTGGGGGTGGTAGAAATAAAAGGAGATATTTTAGGTTCGCTAAGGAGAATACACCAATATTTTTTCAAGATGTGATAAATCTCACCCCACTGGTTGTTAAATGAGGTTATTAGATTTATAGTCTGCAAAGGCTGTCGTGTAAGGGGCTCAAGAATCTTCTGTGCGTCACTAACTATGATATGAATGTTGCCTGTGAAATGACCCTGCGCGGATAGCCCCTAGCCAGGAACCTCTAGGTCAAAGCCAATGCTTGGGTACGAAAAAGAGACATGGTTACAACGTCTCATTTTGATAAGGCTAGGGCAACTAAAAACTTGTTGCATTACACGAGTTTCCATCCTGCACCCCTTAAGAATTGCATACCTAAGGGACAATTTTTGCGGTTGAGGAAGTATTGCAGTTCGATTATAGATTTTTGTGCCCATGCATTGGATATAATAGGGCTCATCATTCTCCTGAATTGGAAAGTTTCTTTCCTTATAAAGTAATGCTTTTATTAGAATCTCCCTATGTGTGTTGGTTCTACATCATTTTACTCTTGCCATTATGACCTGGTGAGTTCATGTGTACCATCTACTTATCTTATATATGTTTAGATCCCTGTAATGTTATCATTGAGTTATATCCTCGTCGTTATTGAATTGCGCATACTGATCATTTCTCTTTGTAATATTGTCATCTTTACTATGGTTACCGGGCATGGTGACTTTCGGCTCATTTCATAATCGGGCACGCATGCGCTGTGGCTATTTTTCCACTTTGCCAATTCAGTATTATCCTTTAGAAGTCTTATTGCATCATCATTACTTGATTCTATCATGTGATTGGTTCTTGCTGTATGTTTGATCTTTTGCAACCATTATACTGATCGCTTCTCTCCATAATATCACCACTTTTACCGTTACCAACGGGCATGGTGACTTCCAGTTTACCACGTAGCCGTGCACGCATGCGCCTTGGCTACTCTGTCCTACTTCCACCAGTTCAATATTACCCTCTGTGCATCATGATGAGGCTCTACCCTTTGATTGGTTCATGCTGCACAGGTGACCTTGTACAGCCATTATATATCATCCTCTTGAGATAATTCCTTGTCACCGGGATGCCGCTATCATCGATCCTTCTCTGCCGGTTGGTAAATATTTAAACAATTATTTTTGGTATATATAGAATTGACTTGTCCATTAGCAATCTTATGCTTACTCCTGATGTAGCTGCATGTGGGTGCAGCGATATGCGTGAGGTGGCTTTCCCCTCTATAACTCTATGGACAATACAGGTCTTGTATTAGCTCACATTTATGATGGACCATTAAGTCCTCTGTGACAGAATCACTGGTAAAGTGATGGAGGGGAGATACGTGTCACTGTTAATGATGGTGTTAGTGATGTAAATCCAGAATAGTTTCCTCAATTACACTGCATGTTAGGACGGTTTATATTAAGTTATATGATGGGCTGGTTTTAGTGGACCTCCATAGAGCAGGTGGTAGGGGGTCCACGTATCTCCACCTGCAGTGCCCTTATAGGATCTGTGTGATGTCAAGATCATGTGATCAGTCACATGATCGTGGAATCACAAGATCTGGACTTAAATGGCTGACTGCTAAAGCTTTCAGTGTTCAGGAGGTGCCTGGAGAGAGAGTACTCCAGGAAAGTGTGTGCTAATTAGAGATGAGCGATGGGCACATACAGGTAAGAGCAGATGGGTACAGGGTAGACAAGCAGACAGACAGTCCTGGGGAAACTGACAACTAGCAAGCATGCAAGGCAAACTAACAACGTAGCTCAGGCACCTCCATATTGGAGGAGAAGCCTAAAATAGAATGTGTTGCCCAGCTATAGATTGGGAATACCTTAGGTTGCAGCGGGTGATCCCTTTAAGAGGGAGGGAGCGTGCGAGTGTGCCCTCTAAGTATTGTTCCCTGTCCTACAACTGAACTTTGGTGACATCGACACATAGGTAGCGAGATGAGGAGATGGTTTGTGAGTGGGAGACACTGAATGTCCTGTCTGTTAGGTACGAGGAGATCCAACAAAGGGCCAAGTCTGTAACAGCAGCAGATCAGAAAGTCTGTAGTAAGAGGGAATGGTCCACTGTGTCAAAGACAGATGCCCGGTCCAGGAGAAGGAGGAGGACAAACTCGTGTCGCTTTGGCAGTTAGTAGGTCATTGATGACTTTAGTCAGGGCAGTTTCAGTGGAATGGTGCGGTCTGAAGTCAGATTGTACGCAAAGAGGTAGCAAGAGGAGAGGTGGGAGGACAGTTCAAAATGGACATGTTGTTCCAGTAGTTTGGTGACGTAGGGGAGAAATGATATGGGGCGATAGGTAGACACAGAGGATAGGTCAAGGGTGGTCTTTTTGAGGATGGGTGTGATCGAGGTATGTTTCAATCATGATGGAAGACAACAGTTGTTAGTGACAGGTTGAAGAGGTGGGTTATGCTCGTGATGAAGACTGTGTAAAGTTTGGAATGAGTTGGGACTTTATTGTGTCAAGTTCACAGGTGGTGAAGCAAAGTATTCAGCTGAGATGAGAGGAGAGGGAGGGCAAACTGGTGGTTCGCAGGAAAGAATTGAAAGTATTGAATAGCTGTTTAGGGTTGTGAGACTGGTATGAGGAATGAGAAGTAGGTTTGTTTTGCTACAGTCAGAATTTGCGCAGTATTTTTACAACTTCTGTAACTGGACGGGTACTCTGCTCCCTTCCTTTGGCAGCCGTACAATGGTACGCTTTGTAGATGAGGGCCAGAAAGAACATGTGCTCCAATAGATGGCAATCGCTGCATCAAGTGGCCTCTGCTCCTCTTCTTCCACCTCAACATCACACACAGTACAGTCCTCAGTGGTGGTATCCCAATTAACCTTTTTTCCCCCACATCACAACTCTCCAAGCGCCCAACTGACTGTTTGGAACCACAGATGACTGAGTCTGCAGATATCTTCACAGATTGTATGCCATGGGCACAGGAAGTGTACTCTGAAGATTCACAGAGTCAAGAGGAGGAAATCATCTGCACCGATGGCAAAATTTTTTCTGACTTAGATCTATGGCCGGACAAAGTTTTGCCTGAGCATAAACCAAACCCTCTTCAACAGACGTTTACCCCGTTGGGTGAAGGTGATACATTTGTGATGAGACTCAGATACTTGAGGCGCCTGCGGATTGTACTGTGCTGTCAAGACATGAAGAGAAGGAGGGTGACTCTCAGGATGAGGAGTGGGAGAAGAACAGAGAAGATGACAATGAGGTAGCAGGTCACACTTGGTGTAAACCCAGAGGCATGCAGCTGAGTAGCTCAGCAGAGGAGGAGAAGGAGAAAAATGAGGAGGTTATGTAGACACTGAGTTATGCAACCATGACAACTAATGCATCTTAAGGCCCAACTCTGGCAGTGGACAGCAGCGTTCAAGGTTCTGCAGTTGCCTAGCTTGGGTTTTTTCAGATTGGCAAAAAGCTAAAAAAATCATGTTATCTGTCAACTTTTTTAAAAACAACCTAGTAGTGTAAAAAAAATAGTCAAAAGTTAAGTAAGAATCAAACAATTAAAGCAAAAATAATGACGACCCTACTCTTCAGAGCTTACAATGTACAATGAGGTGGGAGTGACACCAATTACAGGTGCTTATTTACAATGATGGTACAACCATCTTGAGGAAATCGGGGTTAGATAAAGGCTGCATGAGCCTTTTGGGTGCGGTTGAGTTTGATGTTAAATTATGTTCAGAGAAGTAGAGAATAAGCTATGTATATAAAAAGGACTTTAATTAGGGAACGTGATAAGCCGGCCTAAACAAGTATTTTTAGGGAGCACCTAAAAATGTCTAAGTTGTGGTTATACTCCTAGTTTCATGGGGGACAAAGGCTAAGAGGTGAGTAATCTAGGTAGGAGATTGAACTGAACCCGACAAAGTCCAGATCAGGGGTGTTATGGTCTTTGTGTGTGTCAAAGTTTGAAAGTTGTGAGAGGCCACGAGAATTGGCTAAAGATAGAAGCTGGGATGCAGTTGGGGAGGTGGAGCTGTTGAAGTCTCCCAGGATAAGGGTTGTCAATACACACCAGGGGATGGAGACTTAAAGCACTAGACAGCAAGGTGTCACTAGACACCAAGTCTTGGAATCCCTAGGGCTTACAGAAAAAACATAGTAACATAGTTATTAAGGTTGAAGGAAGACTTTAAGTCCATCTAGTTCAACCCATATCCTATCCTAACCTGCCCTAACATGATGATCCAGAGGAAGGCAAAAAAAACCCAAGTGCAAACAGTAAGCTTCACATTCGGGAAAAAAATTCCTTCCCGACTCCACATACGGCAATCAGACTGGCTCCCTGGATCAACGCAATATCTAGGAAACTAGTGAATATAGCCTGTAATATTATACTTTTCAAGAAAGGCATCCAGTCCCTTCTTAAATTTTAGTAAGGAATCACTCATTACAACATTAGACGGTAGAGAGTTCCATAGTCTCACTGCTCTTACAGTAAAGAATCTGCGTCTGTGATTATGGCTAAACCTTCTTTCCTCCAGACGTAGAGGATGCCCCCTTGTCCACGTCACAGGTCTAAAGGGTATGCCACACTAAACAATATCGCTAACGGGATCGCTAAAAAACGTCACTATTTAGCGATCCCGTTAGCGATATTGTTTAGTGTGGCAGCTTCCAGCGACGAGCTTCCTGCTGTGATCTCGCTCGTCGCTGGAATCGTTCCGGACCCTATTTTATCGTCGGCGCTCCCGCTGGGTAAGTATATATCGCTAGTGTGGCACCTTTTCTTAGCGATTTAGCGGTACTTTTGTACCGCTAAAGTCGTTAAGATCGCTAACGGCGATAGCGTCGTTAACTATATCGCTAAATGTGGCCGCACTTAGCGATATAGAAACAATCCCGCTAGCGATCGCATTAGTATGCGTTGTTATCGTGATCGCTAGCGGGATTGTTTAGTGTGGCAGTACCTTTAGAGTAAAAAGATCATTAGAAAGGTCTTTGTACTGTCCCCTCATATATTTATACATTGTAATAAGATCACCCCTAAGCCTTCGTTTTTCCAAACTAAATAACCCCAAGTGTAATAACCTGTCTTGGTATTGCAGACCCCCCAGTTCTCTAATAACCTTTGTCGCTCTTCTCTGCACCCGCTCCAGTTCAGCTATGTCTTTCTTATACACCGGAGACCAGAACTGCACACAGTATTCTAAGTGTGGTCGCACCAGTGACTTGTATAGAGGTAAAATTATGTTCTCCTCATGAGCATCTATGCCTCTTTTAATGCATCCCATTGTTTTATTTGCCTTGGCAGCAGCTGCCTGACATTGGCCACTAAATGTGAGTTTGTCGTCCACCCATACACCCAAGTCTTTTTCAGTGACGGTTTTGCCCAGTGTTTTACAATTAAGCACATAATTATACATCTTGTTTGTTCTACCCAAGTGCATGACCTTACATTTATCCCCATTAAAGCTCATTTGCCATTTATCAGCCCAAGCTTCTAGTTTACATAAATCCTCCTGTAACGAATGGAAGCGGAGGCAGAGGTGGTGAAGTTCACATTCGTTTTTATTTTTTAATGTGGAACCTCGAGACCGCGGTCCGGGGGGTCCGAAGGGGGCGTAACTAGTGAGCCCCGGGTACCCGTAGTAAGGCCCCTCGAACAGGACCAGAATGGAATACCCGGAGGACACAGGTGCTACCTCCAGTTAGACCCCGGACACGTGGCAGCTGTCCCAGAGGGACCAAAAGGGTAACAGGTATTTACAGAGTCCGTGGAGGGTTCTTGACGGAGAAGGGTAAGGTCCTGGTCCAGAACGGATGGTAGTAGGCTGGCTCCAGTGACCTTGTCACGATCCACGGGTACGGATGGCTGATGGCGGAACGGGATGACACTTGCGCCAGTAATAGCCGAGATTGTCCAGGTTAGCCAGATACGGGTTAGCAATGATCTGAGGAGACAAACAGTATCAGCGAAGCACAGAGACTGCAGACGCAGCGCAGACAGATCAGGAACAGAACCAGATGTAGCAATGATAGAACACGTTGCTCCGGCACTCCCCTAATGGTGGAGTGACCAGATATAGTACTGAGTGCGCAGCCATTGGTTAATTAGCTATTTCAAAAAATGCACGCTGCCCCTTTAAGAGAGACGGTGGGCGCGGCCTTGCGTCCTAAGCAGACTATCTGGAGGCCTGCCAGCAGCATGCCAGGAAGTGGAGGAGGACACAGGACGCCGAAAGAGCAGCTGGGGCAGGTGAGTGAGCAGAACGGAGTGCAGAGCCAGCGCTGGGACCGAGTGTAACACCTCCTGTAATATAAAATTGTCCTCCTCTGTATTTATTACCCTAGAGAGTTTAGTGTCATCTGCAAATATTGAAATACTACTCTGTATGCCCCCTACAAGGTCATTAATAAATATGTTAAAGAGAAGCGGCCCCAATACTGACCCCTGTGGTACCCCACTGCTAACCGTGACTCAGTCCGAGTGTACTCCATTAATAACCACCCTTTGTTTTCTATCCATGAGCCAGTTCTTAACCCACTTACACATATTTTCCCCTATCCCCATTGTTCTTATTTTATGTATCAACCTTTTGTGTGGCACTGTATCAAAAGCTTTTGAGAAGTCCATGAACACCACGTCCACTGCATTCCCTTGGTCCAGTCCTGAACTTACCCCTTCATAAAAGCTTATCAGATTAGTCTGACAAGAACGGTCCCTCGTAAACCCATGCTGATACTGTGTCATGAGGAAATTCAGCCTCAGATACTCCAATATAGTATCCCTTAAAAAACCCTCCAGGATTTTACCCACAGTAGATGTTAAGCTCACTGGCCTATAATTTCCAGGTTCAGTTTTTGCCCCCCTTTTGAATATTGGCACCACATTTGCTATACGCCAGTCCTGTGGTACAGACCCCGTTATTATGGAATCTTTAAAGATTAAAAATAATGGTCTACAGTATCTATGACTGTACTTAATTCCTGCAGTACTCGGGGTGTATCCCATCCAGGCCCGGGGATTTATCAACTTTAGTGATTTTTAGACGCCGCCGTACTTCCTGCTGGGTTAAGCAGGTGACATTTAATGGAGAAATTTTTTTTATCACTGATCATGTTATCTGTCATGGGATTTTCTTGTGTAAATACAGTTGAAAAAAAGTCATTTAGCATATTGGCTTTTTCCTCATCCTCATCCACCATTTCACCCAGACTATTTTTAAGGGGACCAACACTATCATTTTTTAGTTTCTTGCTATTTATGTAGTTAAAGAATATTTTGGGATTATTTTTACTTTCTCTGGCAATCAGTCTCTCTGCCTCAATCTTTTCTGTCTTGATTTGCTTTTTACAGAATTTATTCAGTCTTCTGTATTTATTTAATGCCTCATCACTACCTACTTGCTTTAATTCCCTAAACGCTTTCTTTTTGTCACTTATTGCACCCCTTACAGCTCTATGTAGCCATAGTGGTTTCCTCCTATTTCTAGCATGTTTATTCCCATAGGGTATATACTGTGCACAGGTCCTATTCAGGATGCTAATAAACGTCTCCCATTTTCTTTGTGTATTTTTATGTCTCAGGATATCGTCCCAGTTTATTGCACTAAGATCATCTCTCATCCGTTGGAAATATGCCTTCCTGAAGTTTAGTGTCCTTGTAACCCCTCGACTACACCCTCTGTATCTAATACTTCCTCCAGTGCTTCTGCCTCCTCCACCTCCTTTAGAGCCTCCACCTGTGCCCTCAACCTCTGCCTTAACAAAACAAATGTTACAACACTGCAGAGGGAATCTCCACCACCTCTGTACTGTGCAGCCATGGCTCACTGCAATCAGGCAGTGTTTAAATTAATATGCCTTGGAAATCGCAGTCATACAGATAAACAGTTGTGGACAGCTATCCATGCCGAGATTGAGCAATGGCTGCCTACACTCAACCTGGAGCCAGGGAAGGTCATGTGTTATAACGGTGCAAACCTAGTGGCGGCCCTACGGCAGGCCAACCTTACACACATGTCTTGCATGGCTCGCATCCTCAACCTGATGGTACAGCAATTCCTACACCACTGTCCCAGCCTGGATGCGCTGCTGTAGAAAACACTGTCGCTGTGTGATCACTTTCACCATTCCACTTAAGTTGGTATAGAGATCTTTCAGACTACCGGTTAACCAATTGATATGTGCAGGGCTGCCACTAGGAATTTCAGGGGCCCCATACTGGCAAAATTTTCTGAGCCCTCTTGAGAGTCCATCCAGGCTCTACCCCAGCCCCGCCACCACCCCACGACCGTCCACAGTCCCACTACCCACTCTTGGAAAAACTCCTCTTCTTCACCACATACTCACCAATCACACATTTACAGTTCCCTGTTGTGAATGTGTTAGAAATGAATTCTGAGCAGAAGCTCCCTCTGGTGGTTGCAAACAGTGCTGAACCATTCAATGAGGATTGGCAATCAGGAGTTACAGACTGGTCTTATATAAGGGAGGTTCCCTCCCATCATGGTTGCCGGTGATCAATTGTTCTTGTCTCAACTGTGGTTCCTGGTTCACTTGGAAGCTAGCTGAGTCTAGCCTGCATCTTCTGCTATCAGATAAGATATTTTCTGCTTTTATTTTTGTGCTTGCTTTTTGCATTGTTCCCTGCACTTCTGTGGAGGTCAGCCAGGTCCCCTCCGGGGGCTTGTGCTCCTCTCAGTTTATCTGAGCCACTGTTATTTGTTCATTTGCCTTTTCCAGTTTTTTCAGTGGCTGCGGCTTAGTTTTGTGACACCAGAGAACTAATTTAGGTGGTAGAGGTCATGTGATCTCAGGTGTTTTTGCAATTAGTAGAGTTGGTATTTTTTAGGGTTTTTTGGATTGCAGTAAGTGTCCTTCCTATCCTTTTCTGTCCAGGTAGATTGGGCCCCAACGTTTGCTCATACTATTTTCTGTCTGTGTCTTTATTTCCTCTTGTCTAACCGCCATTACATGTTTGGGGGCTTCCTATGTTCTTTGGGGATCTGCTCCGGGGCAGATAGCTTTCCTCTTTCTATCTTTAGGTGTAGTTAACCTCTCAGGCTGTGACGAGGCGTCTAGGACCAACGTAGGAACACTCCACGGCTGCCTTTAGTTGTGGTGGTTAGTCAGGGTACTGCAATCCAGTAGATTCCAACCTCACTGGTGTATTGCCGTTTTTGCCTGCTCTCCTCAGCTACCAAATCATAACAGTTCCCATCACCACATACATAACCAGCAGCTTTTGCTTTGGCCAAAAGATTATTTAATCCGCCACCATGACAGGGTATACTCTTTTGGCCGTGCTCTACTCTACTGTAACTAAATATTTGTTAAAATATCCAATACAATTTAGGTATATTTTTATTTATTTTTAAATTTTTAAAATGACCAATAATATCACAAACAAGCAACAAATACACCGCCACACTATGACCAGACCCTTATTACCAGCAGTGATCACCGGTGACGTTATACAGTGTCAATGTACTGATAATACAGTGATCACCGGTGACATTATACACAGGAGCTCTGTATATAATATACAGTGTACAGATAATACAGTGATCACCAGTGACATTATACACAGAAGCACTGTATATAGTGTATATTGTAAAGGTAATATAGTGACCACCAGTGACTAGTGTTGAGCGATATTGCTCGATATCTAAAAATATCGTATCGAAATTGTATCGCCGATAGCACTAAATATCGTCGATATCCGATTTCGATACCGGAAGTCCCATGTAAGTCTATGGGAACAAAATATCGCAACAAATAAAACCCTTTCTTCGTTGTAAACACAAAATATACACACATAGAATACATATATATATTGTAGCCTTTCCGGGGGGTTTAGCTCTAGGATCGCTGTCTGGGTAGACAGAATGGCACGGAAACAGTTCATTCAGACAGCAGTTTGGTGAAAACTGGCCGCAACCAGTTTTATTAAAGTCCACAGCACACAGATAAAAACAAATCATAAACAGAAAACCTGGGCTTGTCTAGCCTCTAATTACACTTAGATAGATGGCCCTCTCTATCCGGGACCCAGACTCTACCAGTCTGTGCCCAAAACAACACATATGATATATGTTACCAGTATGGAGTTTCACAGACACTCCTCTTTATGTCTGAAGGCAACTCCAATGTCCAGACTTGAGAGAGGTCACCCCTATTCAGTCGCTATTCGCACGGATTCTCACTGCGACTACTCCTGTGTCCGGGGTACTTCCTGCACCCAGACTGAGATAGCTCACACTCTTAGAGACTGCTTCCTTGTGCCAGGACACCTCCCTGTGTCCGGGCTAAAGACAGCTCCCACACTCTTGGAGACACCTTCTGTGCCTGGACCCCTTGTCCAGACTGAATGAGCTCTCTGACTGTGCTCCCAAGCACCTACTTCTGGCTTCCTAATCAACACCTGAGTGGATTCAGGTCTGAGCTGCAAGCGTGTACTGAATGGCAGGTGTAGTGACCTTTCTTTACCACCAGGTTTACAAAGCCACACATTTCGCTCATACCAGTCAGCAAGGTACTTAGGTGAAATATACACCTCATTCAACACATATTCCTTCACTGTCTCACATATCCCCTCCCTCTTCTCCAGACCGGAGGGCTGGTCATCCAGACCGGAGGCCTGGTCAACAATCCAACAGAGACAGTGAACTCTGGACCAGTCATGGCCCTCATCAGCTTCATCCTCACCACTGTCATAGCCAACATCAGTTTTCTCTTCATCTGAAGCATCCGCACTACCCTGTACCCTCCCAGGCCTATACTCTCTGCGGGCCTCGGGTATCCTGCACTGTTTCATCTTGACTTTAGTGCCAGCCTCAGTCTCGGTATAGTGGCTCACCAGATAAGTACGACCAGGCACGTCAGAACAGCTCTGCTGATTCTTCCTCAGAAACTTTCGTACCTCCTGTTTTTGGGGCACTGACCCTGTGTCACCAACTGTCACAGGAGGTATAGGGGTTTTCTCTAATTCCCCCTGAACTTTCTTTAGCACATCTACTTTCTTAAATATCAGTTGATTCATAAATTCTACCTCACAGAACCCAAGCGCCTCTGTCATGGTCTCTGACCATTCCGAGCCACACTGTTCAAACGATTGGCACTGTAGAGGGAGCTGATCGTTTTTCTTGGTCGGTACACATAATTTATCCTCTTCTGGTACAGGCTCACTTTGCATAAGACTCAGAGCTCTTACTTCTTTCTCCAGGAGATCCTCATGGCTACGCATCTTCTCCTGTAGTTGTTGGACGTCCTTTACGTCTTTGGCCCCTTCTTCAGGCTCTTCTGGTAGGACATGCTCAGAAGCCCTACCATCAGTCTTCTTTTCCACCACGTTCTGCATCCCATCTGAGCTCCCGTGTATCTGCAGCGGCAACGGAGCGACACATCGCCCCTCCCACTCACTGGGACGTGGTTCAAGTGTAGACTCCATGAAAATGCGCCTGAGCTCCCCAAGGCCAACCCGAGGTCTCAAAATCTCATCTTGGGATTTATCCAGATCCTTTGGGTCGCTCGGGAACTCCGATGGCGCACCGGGCGCCGAATTTCCGGCCCGAGCTTCGCGAGTCGCAGCCACGGATCCGGACAGTACACCGTCCACGCCGCTGTCTCCGGCAGAAACATATTCCGGGGCAGAGTCATTCCCCACATCTTCAGTCTTGTTCCTCACAGCTTCACTTGAGACATCAGCCTCTGGTGAGGCACCTGGCCTGGTGTCCACCACTTCCATGGCTTTCTCCACCTCTGCAGCATCACCTTCAGAGTCCTTGGCCTGATGCAGATCCACACCATACATTGATAACTTCTCATTTTCAACAGCATCCACTTGTGCTGTGTTCAGTTTCAGAGTCCTGTCTTTCACCTTAGTCTTCGCCAGGGAACCGGCCAACTGTACAACATCTTCAGATGCCATCCTCCGTCCGACTGCAAGGTCAGCCTCAGCCTTCCTCTCAGGACTCTCAATCTCCTCTGCTACCATGCCTTCCTCACTTGCACTGGTTGCTTTATTGTCATCAGATGACTCACTATCACCACCACTATCCCTGTCTGACCCCCTTTTCTCAGCCACATCTGGCTCACTTTCAGGGTTATACAATTTATTCTCATTCACATCCTGCTCACTGTCAGGGTTATACAATTCATTCTCATTCACATCCGGCTCACTGTCAGGGTTATACAATTCATTCTCATTCACATCTTGATCTGGAACCTTAGTTAACATGTCATCCACAACATTAACTTCACCATCTGGTCCCTGGTTTCCCTCAGGTGGTCCCTCAAGTATGTGACTATGTGATAACCCCAGCACTATACTTCCATATAGCTCAGGTACCAGGAGCTGACTCACGACCTCTCCCTGGACTTCAGTGTCCCTATACAATAGGTTATTGTTCATGGCAGCATGAGGAAACCTTTCCTCAGAGCCAGGCTCTTGGGGAACCTCATTCAGAACAATTACATTCTCCTGTGCCGTTTTAAGAGTGGGGTCTCGCACCGGCTCACTCCCAAAATTGTCACAGGAGCCAGGCAGGTCAGGGACACTCGGTTCCCGAGAACCACCATCCTCGTCTCCCAACATCACCTGCAAAGAAATGTCATCTTTATCACGGTCATCATCAGTATCATCACTATTATGATTAGCATTATCATCATTATCAATATCAGCATCCTCATCATGGTCATCATCATTATCATGATCATCATTATCATTATCAATATTATCATGGTCATCATCATTATCACATAAGTTTAACGGCCCACTAGCATTGTGTTCCGCCCCTCGGGACTGCGCACCCTCAGTAGGAGCTTCATCACACTGTCCATCAGAAACATTTTTCCCCCAGAGATCCTTAGACCGGGGAAAGTCATTACCCAATATAACGGGGTGCACCAGGGTCTTCACTACCCCTACTTCATATGAAACCTCCCCGAGTTTGGGGACCAAGTCCACGGCAGTCTCTGGGTAGACTTTGGTGTCTTCATGGATGTACACCACACTCAGGTGCTTATCAGGGATGAAGTCCCTATCACTCAGGCTGTCACATACGGAAGTCACTGGACTCTACGGCTGTGCTGGCAGTCTACAACCAGGGACCCCTGTGGTCCAGTCTCTTCGGCTGAGGTGGACACACACACAGGTTCTGCGCAGAGAGAGAGGGATCTGCCATCATCACAACACATAGGCTCCCCCTCTATTGGACAGTTGGCTGCAATTTCACGCCAGCTCCAACACTGTCCATCACACTCTCCCACCCACATGTCCCCTCGTGCCTGAACCCGCTTATCAGCATACCCCATGTCCCCAACAGCTGGAACGCTCTTACCGCGAGAGTTCAGCGTCGGGAACTCCGAAGTGACGACCTCTCAGACGGCTGTACCTCAGGAGGACGTGCTTGGGTGTAGCGGTCCACTATCACCTTTTCAACTCCATAATCAGGCCTGCTGACTGCAGACTCCCAACTGTATCTCCAGTCACGAACTCCCCTGGCACGGGCTGTCACCGTAACACCCAGCCGGGTAAGAATCGCCGCTTTCAACTTGGCATAGTCTTCGCTGTCCTGCTTGCTCAGGTCAGCCCAGACTTTTTGGGGTTCCCCAATCAGATAGGGTACGACCGCCATGGCCCATTCAGATAGTGGCAGATTCTCCTTCTCTGCCAGTCTCTCAAACCTAGTAAGATATACCTCCACATCATCACGAGGTGTCATTTTTCTCAAGGACCGTCTTACCGCCTTCTTTATAGCGGACAACGCCGGTGCCTTCACAACATTACTTCGGGACGCGGCACCGAAATCCTTTTTTGGTGCTGTCATCTGCTCAACAAATAACCGGTTATTCTCCTGCTGCTGCAGGAATTGCTGCTGGGCCTGCTGCATGTGCTGCTGGTGCTGCAGGCGCTGCTGCTCCATGCTTCGCTGGGCCTGCACCAGGTACTCAACGAGTTCCTCCATACTGCCGGACTCATCTGTCTCAATCACAGCAGTTTTATGTTGCACATTAACTTGCGCCATTTGTTCAAACAGCGCCTCCATGCTGTCAGATATCTCTGTCTTCACAACGGCAGACTTCAGTCAAGGCATACACACTACACAGCTTTTTTCCACAGAAAATTCAGCCTTGCTGTGCAAACACTTTTTTTTTTTTTTTTCCTTTGCAAAGTCTATTAGGGCTACTGTCTCTTTAAGACTGCTCCACAAACTTTCCTTTTGCTGCTGCACATTCCACAGTCATTTTCACAACAAGTTCAGCTTTGCTGTGCATACATTTTCTTTCTGCAGACCCTATCAGGGCCACTGTCTCTCCAAGACTGCTCCAAACAGACGTTTCTGCTGACACACTTTTTTTTTTTTTTCTGCTGCTATTTCAATAGACTTCACCTTTAATGCTGTCTCTCGCCACTGTGCTGCATACACACTCCAGCACTAACTGTATCAGGCACTGCGCTGCCCGCATTCTCCACCAATTGTAGCCTTTCCGGGGGTTTAGCTCTAGGATCGCTGTCTGGGTAGACAGAATGGCACGGAAACAGTTCATTCAGACAGCAGTTTGGTGAAAACTGGCCGCAACCAGTTTTATTAAAGTCCACAGCACACAGATAAAAACAAATCATAAACAGAAAACCTGGGCTTGTCTAGCCTCTAATTACACTTAGATAGATGGCCCTCTCTATCCGGGACCCAGACTCTACCAGTCTGTGCCCAAAACAACACATATGATATATGTTACCAGTATGGAGTTTCACAGACACTCCTCTTTATGTCTGAAGGCAACTCCAATGTCCAGACTTGAGAGAGGTCACCTCCTATTCAGTCGCTATTCGCACGGATTCTCACTGCGACTACTCCTGTGTCCGGGGTACTTCCTGCACCCAGACTGAGATAGCTCACACTCTTAGAGACTGCTTCCTTGTGCCAGGACACCTCCCTGTGTCCGGGCTAAAGACAGCTCCCACACTCTTGGAGACACCTTCTGTGCCTGGACCCCTTGTCCAGACTGAATGAGCTCTCTGACTGTGCTCCCAAGCACCTACTTCTGGCTTCCTAATCAACACCTGAGTGGATTCAGGTCTGAGCTGCAAGCGTGTACTGAATGGCAGGTGTAGTGACCTTTCTTTACCACCAGGTTTACAAAGCCACACATTTCGCTCATACCAGTCAGCAAGGTACTTAGGTGAAATATACACCTCATTCAACACATATTCCTTCACTGTCTCACAATATATATACATGTCATTGTGACATATATATACATATATTTATAGTTTATACACTTCTACATAGTAAAATCGACTCTAATTCAATTGCCGGGTAAAGACGTGACATACCCCATAGAAGTCGACGGGCTAGGTGCCGAGTACCCCCAAAACCTCTGGCTCTGTGCGACTCAACTTGGGCGTCACGAACAGGATTCTGTAGCTCGCTATAAGCGAGTCCTGTGTGCCTGAATTGCACTGGTTTTGTGCTTGAGAATTGCTAAAATCATCAGAGAATGTATTTGCCATTTTTCCGCCAAATCTGCGTCACGACGAGGCACTGGTGAAGAAGAAGGGCGTGCTCTTCGTGGGTGTCACTCACTCAGTGGCGTGAAAACGATGGCCGCCCACTGTAAATGGTACTGCAATGTAACATCGTGCCCCACAGCTCTGGAGTTCCGCCTCCTCATCCTCCTCAGTGTGAGGAGGTCCCGCCTCCCTACAAAAGAGGGGCCCTCTCCAGATATGACACATGTGACTTGGCAGAGATGGCTAATGGACACGAGCAGAAGTGGGAAGGGATGGAGCAGTCAGAGCTCTCCCCCCACGGAAGCGACCCGATCGCCACGGAATCACCGTTGGGCACCCGGCCTGTAAACCCTCCTACGCTGCAAGAAGCGGAGGATACCCTGAGAGGCCTGGCCCGGCACCGGGAGGAGGTCGCCAGGATGGAAGCCTGCTGGCATGCCCTAAAACTAAACTTGGAGCGGCGCCAATCCCTCTTACCTGAAGTGTCTGACTCTGTACCGGAAGGTGAGGCACCCGTTCTAGTAGAGGAGCCCTTGCAATGTGATCCGGTTGACGTTGTCGCAGTGGAGGCACCCGTTCCTGCAAAAACCGCAGCACCGTCAGCAGCACCCCAGATCCCGCTGTCTGCCCCGGTCGCTGAGACAGAAGAAGCGACACCCGTCCTCATGGAGGAGGCCGCGCAGGCACCAGAGCACTACCTGCCTGTACCGGAGCCCCGACTGTCATCTGATTTAGAGCCGTCTGCTTCCTCCGCAGGGGAGCGCCGCCAGGACTGGGGGGCGACAGGAGAGCTGCCGCAAACCGGACACTGTAAGCTGCAGTGGAGTGGTGGAGACATGGAGCAACTGGTGGAGGAGAATTATAACCGGCGTCAGGAGGAAGAGTGGAGACGTTGGGAGAAGGAAGCAGAGCGACAAAGGGAGCAGCGAGAAACCCTAAAACTTCACCAACGTCACCTGGAGAAGGACCGGGCAGATAAGGACCGGATGAGAAAGGACAAAGGAACCCTAAGTGAGCCGCGGCGTAAGGGTGCAGTACGGAACTTTAAATTGAAAGGTGGTGGGGCTTCATCAAGGAGCCTGGACTTTATTTAGAAGTCTTTGTGACCCGGCGGGACGTGGAGGCTCACCTCCCAGAAGGACACCCGGGGAGGGACCTGTTGCCAGGAGACTTGGTGACTTACACCCGACACTGGGGTTACAATGGGTGGTGCGCCCTAAATGTTACCAGGTGCGACCCCTACTCCCCAGTGTGTCAGGAACCTGTGAGACCCTCGAAGCCTTCAGCCTCCCACATCCAGGCCTCTGCAAAAGTGCCCACCCCACGCCGTAAATCTCCCCAGCCTCCCTCAGTGGTCTCCTCAGCATCCCCAGCTATGGACATGATAAGTATAGCTGGCCCGTACCCGGCGCCTGTTAGGCCCCCTGGGGTTCGTACAGTCCGTGACATAGGGCTCCAGACCCGGAGAGAGATGAAAGAGGTGGCCACACAGACCCAGATAGCGGGTCACGACGTCACTGTACAGGCCACACGACGTCATCAGGTCCTGGTGGTCCTTGGTGCCTCAGATGTTTGGCAATCTCAAGAAGAGTACCAGGTGGTACCTGGAAGAGGCCAGCCAAAGAAGTCTAAATAACCCGGACAGGGTCCCTGTATGTAAATAAATAGTTAAATTGTTTATGTACCCGGACGGGTGAATGTTCCAAAAAATTTTTTTTAATTTAATAAAAAAAAAAAAACACAGTTTTCATTTCTTTTATTACTGTCTCATCCTGCTGCGACGCCATCGATCTCCTGTAAAAAAATGAAAAAAAAAAGTATACCACCTGACCGACGCAGTCCATAGTAACGAGTGTCCCACGACGATCCAGCTCTGCTACATCAGAATGACAGGCAGAGCCTGTCATCCCGGCGCAGCACAGCTGATTACCTGCTTCCCCGGCGGTGACGTCATCGGACTGACTGCTTTACGGCCGGGATTACCAGCGAAAAACTGCATGTGACCTCCAGGGAGAAGATAATGGCGGCCATCAAGCAGTCCAGGACGTGACCGCCGGAGATCTTCTGCCAGGTAAGTGCCGCTGACTCCTGACAGACCCGACCGACGGACACTCACAGTGACAGTGACAAATCCGATTCCAGTATTCGATAAGACGAAAATATCGAAACGAATTATCGAAAGGCCGATAGAGCTAATATCGGCCGATAGCCGATATTTGCATTATCGTATCGCTCAACACTACCAGTGACATTATACACAGGAGCTCTGTATATAGTATACAGTGTTATGTTTCGGTAGCTGAGGAGTACAAGAACAACAGCAGGGCAGCTGAACACCTGAGAGGTTGGTAACTGATGGGTTGCAGATTCCTAAACTAACGACACAACTAGAGGTAGCCGTGGAGCATTCCTACGTTGATCCTAGACGCCTCGCCACAGCCTGAGAGAGAACTACACCTAAAGGCAGAAAAATGAAAGCTATCTGCCCCTGAGCAGATCCCCAAAGAAAATAGGAAGCCCCCAAACATATAATGGCGGTTAGACAAGATGAAAATACAAACATAGGCAGAAAATAGACTGAGCAAACGCTGGGGCCACAAGCTGACTAAATAGGATAGGACAGGAGAGATTACTTTCTGCAACCCAGAAAACCCTACAAAAATCCAACAATTCAGAATAAAAAAATACTGAGATCACACGATCTCGCCACCCACTAAATCAGATCTCAGTGTGAACAAAAACCAAGCCACAGCCGCTGAAAAAACAGGAAAAAGCAAATGAGCAAATAACAGTGGCTGCAGATAAACTGTGAGGAGCTCAGGCCCCAGGAGGGGACCTGACTGACCTCCACAAAAGTGCAGAAAACAATGCAAAAAGCAAGCACAAAAAGAAAAGCAAAAAATATCTTATCTGAAAGCAGGAGATGCAGGCAAGACTCCAGCAAACTTCCAAATGAACCAGGAACCACAATTGAGACAAGAACAATTGATCACCGGCAACCATCATGGGAGGGAACCTCCCTTATATCAGACCAGTCCGTGATTCCAGATTGCCACTCCTCGCTGAAAGGTTCAGTACTGTTTGTAACCACCAGAGGGAGCCTCTGCTCAGAAACCATCTCTAGCACTATCATAACAGTACCCCCCCTTGAGGAGGGGTCACCGAACCCTCACTTGTGCAACCAGGCTGATCAGGATGAGCTCGGTGATAGGCACCAATCAGTCTCCTAGCATGGATCTCCGAAGCAAACACCCAAGAATTGTCCTCCTGACCATAACCTCTCCACTTAAACAAATACTGGAGTTTCTGTCTAGAAAAACGAGAATCCAATATTTTCTCAATTACATACTCCAGATTGCCCTCAACCAAAACAGGGTCAGGAGGCGCAGCCATAGGAACCACTGGCTCGACAAACCTCTTCAATAAGGACTTGTGGAACACGTTATGGATCTTAAATGTCCCTGGAAAAAGCAAACAGAAGGAAACAGAATTAAGAATCTCCATGATCTTATAAGGTCCAATGAACCTGGGCTTAAACTTAGGAGATGCAACCCTCATAGGAATATTCTTTGAGGACAACCAAACCAAATCCCCCACTTTAAACCGAGGACCATCAGTCCTATGCCGGTTGGCAAACCATTGGGCCCTCTCCTGAGAGAGAGACAACCTCTCCACTACCTGGTCCCAAATCTGCTGCATACGCTGCACAATAGAGTCAACACCCGGACAGACAGAAGCATCCGCCTGTCCCGAAGAAAATCGAGGGTGAAACCTGGAATTGCAGAAAAATGGAGACATCAAAGTGGCAGAGCTAGCTCTATTATTAAGAGCAAACTCAGCCAAAGGCAAAAAATAGACCCAGTCATCTTGATCAGCAGACACAAAACATCTCAAATAAGTCTCCAAGGTCTGGTTTGTTCTCTCGGTTTGTCCATTGGTCTGAGGGTGAAATGCAGAGGAGAAAGACAACTGAACACCAAGTTTAGAACAAAATGTCCTCCAAAATCTGGAAACAAACTGGACTCCTCTGTCAGACACAATGTTCTCCGGAATGCCATGTAACCGAACACCTGCTGAAGGAACAAAGGCACCAATTCGGAGGAGGAAGGTAATTTTGGAAAACCTATCACAGATTACCCAGATAGCAGTCATTCTCTGAGAAACAGGGAGGTTGGAAATAAAATCCATAGAGATATGGGTCCATGGTCTCTTGGGCACAGGTAATGGCATTAACAAACCGCTAGAGCGAGAGCAAGGCTTGGAGCGAGAGCAAGTCCCACAAGACTGCACAAATTCCCTGACGTCACGAGACAAAGTAGGCCACCAAAAGGACCGACTCACCAAGTCTCTGGTGCCAAAAATCCCGGGATGACCAGCCAACGCGGAACAATGAATCTCAGACATCACACTCTTCTTCCACTGGTCTGGGACAAACAATTTCCCAATAGGGCAGCGCTCAGGTTTATCCTCCTGACACCCTTCCAAGGCCAGTCTCAAATTGGGCGAGATGGCGGAAAGAACTACACCCTCTTTCAAAATAACAGTAGGATCAGATAACTCAGGAGAGTCCGCAAAGAAACTCCTTGGGAGGGCATCCGCCTTAACATTCTTAGTGCCAGGAAGAAAAGAAACCACAAAATTAAAACGTGTGAAAAACAAGGCCCACCTGGCCTGTCTAGGATTAAGTCGCTTGGCTGATTCGAGATAAACCAGGTTCTTATGGTCCGTGAGGACCACCACCTGATGTTTGGCTCCTTCCAGCCAATGTCTCCACTCTTCAAAGGCCCACTTCATGGCCAATAACTCCCGATTACCCACGTCATAATTACGTTCAGTTGGAGAAAATTTTCGAGAGAAAAAGGCACAAGGGTTACTCTTAGAGGTCTCTGGATCTTTTTGGGACAAAACGGCACCTGCCCCAATTTCAGAGGCATCAACTTCCACCTGAAACGGTAGAGAAACATCAGGCTGCCGTAGAACAGTAGCAGAAGTGAATCTCTGCTTAAGTTCCTGAAACGCAGAGACTGCCTCAGGAGGCCAATTCACCACATCAGAACCCTTTTTGGTCAAATCAGTCAATGGTTTAACAATACCGGAGAAATTACCAATAAATTTACGATAAAAATTGGCAAAACCCAAAAATCTCTGAAGAGCCTTTAATGAAGTAGTTTGGACCCAATCACAGATGGCTTGAACCTTGACAGGGTATTAGGGTTTGAGTTCCCGCTGCTGCACAAAGGGAGTCTCGAACCAGTCCCGCTGCGGTCCCTCATTCATCTCCGGCCGCAGTGGAGCCTGCTCAGCAGAGACGTCGGTCCCAGCGTCTTGCCCATTCCAGTACTGTGCAGAGACTTACTGCTGCCTCTCCTTGTTCTGCTATTATAGCCAGTGCTGGAGCAGACGTCTTTGGGATGAAGTCCTGCGTTTCCCCTTCTGAGCATGCCCAGGGTAAGATCTCTCATTGGAGATCAGGGGTCACATGTTCAGGTACTGCAGCAGCTCCTATTGGTCCGCCAGGAAGGTCCTGACCTGCATGTGTTTTGGAACAGTTTCTCATTGGTCCTTGTTTCTGGCAGGTCCTGTAGCTGTTGTTATAAAAGGGTGGCATGGCTGGGCCACCATGCACTAATATCAATCGTCATATGCTTTGCGCCAGTGTGGTCATGCGTGTGTGTGGTTAGGGCCCGGCTGAAATAAGCCCCTAGAATACCGACTTAATCGGTGAGGAGTTTGGTATGCTAGCTGGTCAGGGTCGGTGTCCTAGATGCCCTAGATTACCGGCATAACCGGTGAGGAGTTTGATTGCCGTATTTAGGGCCTGGCGTTCAGACGCCATAGACTGCGGGTGTCTCCCGCGAGGACATTAGCGCATGAACACGTTCTATGTTAGCTTAGCAGTCAACTGGGTACCTGGGTGCCTGACAGGACACAGAAGTTTTTCTCAGCGGCTCTGTGACGTAACAGGGTTCACTTTCAACGCTAGACAGCGCCCTAGCGTGTTTATTTTGCGACTCAGTGGTGTTAAGTGAGTTCGCACACATCGCCATATAGCGCTGCGGCACTCCTTCTAGCGGCTCTGTGAAATAAGAGTTCGCACATATTGCCACAGCGCATTACGGCATTTATTTTGGCGACTCTGCGGGATAACAGAGCTTGCTTCTTGCGCCATTTTACTAGCAGCAGGCTCCGCCTGCACGGTGGACCCCGGGCTGCGAACACACCTCTTTACATCATATATTTGGTGCGTTCCGCAGACCCTAACATAATATTAGCGCCAGGATCTGGCTAGTAAAATGGCGGATGACCAGCGTCTACCGCAGTACATCCAGCAGCTGGAGTGTAGGTTGGCGGCTCTTGAGCGCACAACCTCAGCTGTGGATGTTACCGCAGTCGCTGTTCAGGCTGTTAGCATGGCTGCAGCCTATTTGTCCTCTGCCACCTCTGCCCCTACATTATCCCACCTCCCGCTTCCTGACAAGTTTGCCGGTGATAGCAAGCGATGTCGGGGATTTGTGAGTCAGTGCTCTAAACAGCTCGAGCTTCTGGCTGCACGTTTCCCCACGGATCGGGCACAAGTGGGTTTTGTACTGTCTCTACTCTCGGGCAGAGCGTTGGAGTGGGCAACGCCGCTGTGGGAGCGCGACGATCGTGTGGTGCGGAGTGCTCCTCTTTTCCTGGAGGCTCTTAAAAAGGTCTTTTTAGGACCTCAGGTCACCCACGATACGGCGCTACAACTGCTGGCATTGGCACAGGGTTCATCTTTGGTCAGTCAGTTTTCCGTCCAGTTTCGGACTCTGGCCTCAGAGCTAGACTGGTCGGATAAAGTTCTCATTCTAGTCTACTGGCGAGGACTGGCTGACCATGTTAAAGACGCTTTGGCTACCAGGGAGATTCCCGCCACACTGGAGAAGCTTATCTCCATATCTACCCTCATCGACCTCCGTTTTCACGAGCGGAGGTTGGAGCGGGCCCAGTGTAGGCAGAGGATTCGGTTGGCTCCCACCTTTGCCACACCTCTCGAATCCCCCGATCTGGCGTCCAAACCCCAAAAGGCCACAGAGGTTCCTCGTGCAGGACCTAAGTCTCGAGTCGTCCGAGTATCTGTGGTCTGTAACCTTTGTCAGCAGACAGGACACTATACCAACAAATGTCCACAGCGATCGGGGAAGCGATCACGTCTAGTGGCCCTGGGAGGAGGTTCACTAGAGACAGCGGCATTTTCCTCCAAGATTACATTTAAAGGGACAGTCACTGTGGACTCTTCCACACTTACAGTCGAGCTTTGTGTGGACTCAGGAGCAGAGGGGAATTTCATGTCATCCACCTTTGCTCATCGCCACGCAATACATCTGTTAGCGCTCGACAAACCAGTGACTGTCTGGGTAGTGAATGGATTGACATTGCCCTCGCCAATTACACATCAGACTGTCCCTCTTACTTTGTGTGTACCACCTTCCCATCAGGAAATTATTTCCCTTCTCGTCCTTCCTGAGGGAATAGACGAAATCCTACTGGGAGTACCCTGGCTCCGTTCCCACTCCCCTCATATTGAGTGGACCTCCGGTAGGATACTGGGTTGGAGTGAGTCATGTAAGGACAGATGTGTCAGGGAGTGCATTCAGGTTACCACTACAGAGATACCCGCAGATCTTTCTCCTCTTCCCAAGTGTTATCAGTCATATGCAGACGTGTTCTCTAAAAAGGCTGTGGAGACTCTGCTGCCCCATCGTCCCTACGACTGTCCTATTGACCTTGTGCCTGGAGCAGAACCTCCTCGGGGAAGGGTCTATCCCCTCTCTCTTCCTGAGACGGAGGTTATGTCTCAATATATCCTGGAGAATCTGGAAAGAGGGTTCATTAGGAAGTCGGTGTCACCAGCAGGAGCGGGGTTCTTCTTCGTGCAGAAGAAGAGTGGAGAATTACGTCCGTGTATAGATTACAGAGGTCTTAACGCCATCACCGTTAAGAATAAGTACCCGTTGCCCTGATCTCTGAGCTCTTTGATAGGCTCCGAGGAGCAAGGGTATTTACTAAATTGGATCTGCGTGGTGCTTATAACCTGATTTGCATCCGTGAGGGGGACGAATGGAAGACTGCTTTTAATACCAGGGATGGGCATTATGAATACTTGGTGATGCCCTTCGGGCTCTGTAATGCCCCAGCCATTTTCCAAGACTTTGTCAATGATATCTTCCGGGATATGCTTTCCACCTCTGTAGTAGTCTATCTGGATGATATTCTCATCTTTTCTCCAGATATTGACTCTCACCGGAGGGATGTCTGCAAAGTCTTCGACCTATTACGGGCGAACTCCCTCTATGCAAAGTTGGAGAAATGCATGTTTGAGCAGGAGTCTTTACCTTTCCTGGGCTATATCATCTCCGCCCAGGGATTGGCTATGGATCCTGCCAAACTACAGGCTGTGATGGATTGGCAAGAACCCCATTCTCTTAAAGCGGTGCAGCACTTTATGGGGTTCATTAATTACTATCGCCAATTCATTCCCCACTTCTCCACTTTGGTAGCTCCCTTGGTAGCCCTCACCAAGAAGGGAGCCAATCCCAAATTGTGGTCAGAGGAGGTCTCCAAGGACTTTACTTCAATTAAGTCCCATTTTGCTAGCGCTCCCATCTTACATCGCCCCGAGCTTGATAAGCCTTTTTTATTGGAGGTCGATGCCTCATCCGTTGGTGCTGGAGCAGTCCTTTTTCAAAAGGATGCTCAAGGTCGGAAACATCCTTGTTTCTTCTTTTCCAAGACCTTCACACCAGCGGAGAGGAATTATTCTATTGGGGATAGGGAGTTGCTAGCCATGAAGTTGGCCTTTTCCGAGTAGAGACATCTCCTGGAGGGGGCTCGCTTTCCCTTTCAAGTTTTCACTGACCACAAAAATTTGGTCTATCTACAGACCGCCCAGCGGCTAAATTCTCATCAGGCCAGATGGTCCCTGTTCTTCTCCAGGTTTCATTTCACCCTCCATTTACTCTCCGGTGAGAAGAACATTTGGGCCGATGCGCTTTCTCGCTCCGTGGTGTCCTCTGAGGAGGTGGAGGAGGAGCCTCGGTTGATTGTCCCCACAGCGAGTCTAAGAACTGTGGCCCCGGTTTCGCTTGAGTATGTGCCTCCGGGCAAGACATTTGTGCCCACCAATTTGCGACCGGAGGTACTCTCTTGGGCACATTCGTCCAGGGTGGGTGGACATTTTGGGGCAAAAAGGACATCTGAGACGCTGGCGAGAACATACTGGTGGCCACATATGGTCCGTGACGTCAGGGAATACGTTCAGGCGTGCGTCTCCTGCGCCAAGAATAAGTCCCCTCGACAACGGCCAGCTGGGCTACTTTTCCCTTTACCAGTGGCAGACAGGCTTGGGAGATGGTCGGGATGGATCTTGTGGTGGGCTTACCCAAGTCTCGGGGCTGCACCATCATCTGGGTGATAACCGACCACTTCTCCAAAATGATGCACTTAGTGCTATTACCACGGTTACCGTCTGCACGGGCCTTGGCAGCATTGTTCATTAGGCATATTTTCCGCCTACACGGTATGCCAGACAAAATTGTCAGTGATCGAGGTCCCCAGTTTACGTCTCGGTTCTGGAGAGAGCTGTGTCGTTTACTCAGCATTGAGTTGAATCTCTCCTCTGCATACCATCCTGAGACGAATGGGTTGGTAGAGAGGGCCAACCAGACCTTGGTCACATATTTGCGACATTTTGTCTCTGCCAGGCAGGATGACTGGGCATCCTTGCTACCGTGGGCTGAGTTCGCTCTAAATAATGCTGTGGCTGACTCCACCGGACAGACCCCATTCCTCCTGAACTACGATCAGCATCCGCGGGTACCAGTGCCCATACCCGTGTCTTCCGCCGATTCCAGGGTGGCAGACTGGGCTGTGGAGGTACGGGACATTTGGGACCGCACCCAGGATGCCATTCAGGCCTCAAAAGAGAGGATGAGGTCTTCGGCCGATGCCCATCGGCGCCCCGCTCCTACATTTGCTCCGGATGACCTAGTGTGGCTTTCTGCCCGAAACATCAGGCTACGTGTAGAGTCCACCAAGTTGGAACCTCGCTTTTTGGGTCCCTTTAAAGTCCTTGAGCAGGTGAACCCGGTGGTTTACCGCCTAGCCCTTCCGCCTCGCCTTGGTATCACCGACACCTTTCACGTGTCCCTCCTGAAACCCGTGGCCATTCCCCGGTTTTCCGAGTCATCTGCCGGGATTTCGGGTTCATCTACCGATGATCATGAGGTGAACGCCATTGTTGGGTGCAAGGTCGTACGAGGCAAAAAATTTTATTTGGTGGATTGGAGGGGTTATGGGCCTGAGGATATGTCCTGGGAGCCTGCCGAGCATGTTCACGCTCCGCAGCTCATTGCTGCCTTTGAACTCAGCGAGGCCCAAAGAAGGGAGGGCCCTAGAAGGGGGGTAATGTTAGGGTTCGAGTTCCCGCTGCTGCACAAAGGGAGTCTCGAACCAGTCCCGCTGCGGTCCCCCATTCATCTCCGGCCGCAGTGGAGCCTGCTCAGCAGAGACGTCGGTCTCAGCGTCTTGCCCATTCCAGTACTGTGCAGAGACTTACTGCTGCCTCTCCTGGTTCTGCTATTATAGCCAGTGCTGGAGCAGACGTCTTTTGGACAAAGTCCTGTGTTTCCCCTTCTGAGCATGCCCAGGGTAAGATCTCTCATTGGAGATCAGGGGTCACATGTTCAGGTACTGCAGCAGCTCCTATTGGTCTGCCAGGAAGGTCCTGAAACTGCATGTGTTTTGGAACAGTTTCTCATTGGTCCTTGTTTCTGGCAGGTCCTGTAGCTGTTGCTATAAAAGGGTGGCATGGCTGGGCCGCCATGCGCTAATATCAATCGTCATATGCTTTGCGCCAGTGTGGTCATGCGTGTGTGTGGTTAGGGCCCGGCTGAAATAAACCCCTAGAATACCGACTTAATCGGTGAGGAGTTTGGTATGCTAGCTGGTCAGGGTTGGTGTCCTAGATGCCCTAGATTACCGGCATAACCGGTGAGGAGTTTGATTGCCTTATTCAGGGCCTGGCGTTCAGATGCCATAGATTGCGGGTGTCTCCCGCGAGGACATTAGCGCATGATCACGTTCTATGTTCGCTTAGCAGTCAACTGTGTACCTGGGTGCCTGACAGGACACAGAAGTTTTTCTCAGCGGCTCTGTGAAGTAACAGGGTTCGCTTTCAACGCTAGACAGCGCCCTAGCATGTTTATTTTGCAACTCAGTGGTGTTAAGTGAGTTCACACACATCGCCATATAGCGCTGCGGCACTCCTTCTAGTGGCTCTGTGGAATAATAGAGTTCGCACATATTGCCACAGCGCATTATGGCATTTATTTTGGCGACTCTGCGGGATAACAGAGCTTGCTTCTTGCGCCATTTTACTAGCAGCAGGCTCCGTCTGCACGGTGGACCCCGGGCTGCGAACGCACCTCTTTACATCATATATTTGGTGCGTTCCGCAGACCCTAACACTGGGTCCATTTCAATAACAGACGGAGACAAAATGAATCCCAGAAATGAAACCTTCTGTACGCCAAAAAGACACTTTGATCCCTTCACATACAGTGCATTCTCTCTCAAAATCTGGAACACAGTCCGAACATGTTTCACATGAGAGTCCCAGTCATTGGAAAAAATCAAGATATCATCCAAATAAACAATCAGAAATTTATCCACAAAATCCCTGAAAATATCATTCATGAAGGATTGGAAGACGGAAGGAGCATTAGTGAGCCCAAAGGGCATCACTAGGTACTCAAAATGCCCCTCTGGGGTATTAAACGCCGTCTTCCATTCATCCCCGTGCTTAATGCGAATAAGGTTATACGCCCCCTGCGGTCAAGCTTGGTAAACCAACTAGCACTTTTCACCCTGGAAAACAGGTCAGAAATCAAGGGTAACGGATATTGATACTTCACAGTGATCTTATTCAAGAGACGATAATCAATACACGGCCTCAATGAACCATCCTTTTTGGCCACAAAGAAAAAACCGGCACCCAAGGGTGAAGAGGATGGTCTGATATGACCCTTCTCCAATGACTCCTTGATATAAGATCACATAGCATCGTGTTCAGGTACAGACAAGTTAAAAAGGCGACCTTTAGGAAATTTACCACCAGGCACTAATTCAATAGCGCAATCGTAGATCCTGTGAGGGGGCAAAGATGCAGATTTACTTTCACTAAATATATCCAAAAAATCAGTCAAAAAGTCAGGAACATCCTGAGACTTGGGAGAGGCAGAAAAAAACAGGAGTGTCGGCATTAACACATTGGCAGCCCCAACTGGTCACAGACACTGATTTCCAATCTAAAACAGGATTATGAGACTGTAACCAAGGGAAACCTAGTACAATGATGTCATGCAGATTATACAGCACCAGAAATTTGCAACTCTCCTGATGATCTGGTTCAACCCTCATTATCACCTGAGTAGAAAACTGGGGTTTATTCTCCGCCAAAGGGGTAGAATCAATGCCCAGTAGGGGAATAGACTTCCGCAGGGGTATCATGGGAAACCCACAACGTTTGGCAAAGTCAAAATCCATAAGGTTAATAGCTGCTCCTGAATCAACAAAAGCCTGAGCAGAAAATGTGGACAGGGAGCAAATCAGGGTAACAGTCAACAGAAATTTAGTCTGAACACTACCCAAGACAACTGAGCGTGCAAAATGTCTTCCCCGCTTAGGGCAGACTGAAATAGCATGAGAGGCATCACCACAGTAGAAACATAACCCATTGCGCTTTCTAAACTCATGACGCTGAGCCCCAGAAGTCACTCTATCACATTGCATGGGCTCAGAAGCTGGCTCACAAAGCAACAATATCTCACGCATACCTCTGCGCTCACGCAAACGTCTGTCAATTTGAATAGGCAATGACATAGAATCATTGAGACCAGAGGGAGCAGGGAATCCCACATCCTTGACATTCTCTGACAGCCCCTTCCGAAAAAGGGCTGCCAAAGCATCATCATTCCATTTGGTCAGGACTGCCCACTTTCGGAATTTCTGACAGTACAACTCAGCGTCTTCAAGACCCTGATTTAATGCCAACAAGGTTTTTTCAGCTTGATCAGTGACATTAGGTTCATCGTACAATAACCCCAGAGCCAGAAAAAATGCATCAATATCATTCAAAACAGGATCCCCAGGTGTAAGGGAAAAAGCCCAATCCTGAGGATCGCCGCGCAGGAGAGAGATGACAATTTGAACCTGCTGTGCTGCGTTACCTGAAGACTTAGGCTTTAAGGCAAAAAACAACTTACAGTTATTTTTGAAATTCATAAATTTAGCCCGATCCCCCAAAAACAAATCTGGCATGGGAATCCTAGGTTCCACAGCCGGCAACCCAGCAAGATAGATAGCAATACTCCGAACCTCAGTGGCAAGCTGATCCACACGGCCAGACAACTGTGCAAACTCCATTGAGAGAGAAAAAAAATCCTCCTCAGCACCCAGAGAAAAGAGGGAAAAAATGCAACAGACAGAAAAAAAAAAAAATCTCTGACAAAGCTGACAACTTTTTTCTTTCCACACTATTTTTCCCTTCTGTGAGTACCATATAATTTTCAGTTCAGGCCTGTGATACTGTTATGTTTCGGTAGCTGAGGAGGACAGGAACAACAGCAGGGCAGCCGAACACCTGAGATGTTGGTAACTGATGGGTTGCAGATTCCTAAACTAACGACACAACTAGAGGTAGCCGTGGAGCGTTCCTACGTTGATCCTAGACGCCTCGTCACAGCCTGAGAGATAACTACACCTAAAGGCAGAAAGATGAAATCTATCTGCCCCAGAGCAGATCCCCAAAGAAAATAGGAAGCCCCCAAACATATAATGGCGGTTAGACAAAATGAAAATACAAACATAGGCAGAAAATAGACTGAGAAAACGCTGGGGCCACAAGCTGACTAAATAGGATAGGACAGGAGAGATTACTTTCTGCAACCCAGAAAACCTTACAAAAATCCAACAATTCTGATTACAAAAATACTGAGATCACACGATCTCGCCACCCACTAAATCAGATCTCAGTGTGAACAAAAACCAAGCCGCAGCCGCTGAAAAAACAGGAAAAAGTAAATGAGCAAATAACAGTGGCTGCAGAAAAACTGTGAGGAGCTCAGGCCCCAGGAGGGGACCTGGCTGACCTCCACAAAAGTGCAGAAAACAATGCAAAAAGCAAGCACAAAAAGAAAAGCAAAAAATATCTTATCTGAAAGCAGGAGATGCAGGCAAGACTCCAGCAAACTTCCAAATGAACCAGGAACCACAATTGAGACAAGAACAATTGATCACCGGCAACCATCATGGGAGGGAACCTCCCTTATATCAGACCAGTCCGTGATTCCAGATTGCCACTCCTCGCTGAAAGGTTCAGTACTGTTTGTAACCACCAGAGAGAGCCTCTGCTCAGAAACCATCTCTAGCACATTCATAACAATACAGTGTATAGTATCAGTGTACAGGTAACACACTGACTCACCAGTGACGTCGCTATTTGAAGTCCTTCATCTTCACTTTTCTTCTTCATCCAGGGCACAAAGCCATCACTTCTTGCAGCCAGGACTTGTCTGTGCAGAAAATAACAGTTATCTAGAGCACATTCCCCAATTTTTCCCCAACCTGTACACTACTCCAGATAAAGAAAAAAGTGACCGTGTTGCCCTGCACAGTAACAGGACATCTCCTCTCCCACACTGAAAACAGTATCCTCAAAAGAATATCATTTAATTAGCACCTACAGTAATAATATACCACATTCTGGACCCCACATGTCCTCCCATTCTGCCTCATGTTTCTCCATACTTCCCCCATGTCTCTCCATATTGCCCCATAGTCATCCATAATAGTATAATGTATCCCATAGTCATATATAGCAGTATAATGCAACCTATAGTACATAGTATAATGTACCCCATAGTCATATATGGCATAATGCACCCCATATCAGTATAATGCACCCACATAGCAGTATAATGCACCCTATAGTACTATAATGCACCCCATAGCAGTATAGTGCACCCTATAGAACTATAATGCACCCTACAGTAATAATAAATAATAATCTTTATTTTTATATAGCGCTAACATATTCCGCAGCGCTTTACAGTTTGCACACATTATCGTCGCTGTCCATGATGGGGCTCACATTCTAGATTCCCTATCAGTATGTTTTTGGAGTGTGAGAGGAAACCGGAGAACCCGGAGGAAACCCACGCATTCACGGGGAGAACATACAAACTCCTTGCAGATGTTGTCCTAGGTGGGATTCGAACCCAGGACTCCAGCGCTGCAAGGCTGTAGTGCTATCCACTGAGCCACCGTACTATAATACACCCCATAGCAGTATAATGCACCCCATAGAAGTATAATGCACCAGCCCTATAGTATAACGCACCAGGCCCATAGTATAATGCAGCAGCCCCATAGTATAATGCAGCGCGGCCTCACAGTATAATGCAGCAGCCCCATAGTATAGTGTAGTGGCCCCATAGTATAATGCAGCAGCCCCACAGTATAAAGCACCCATAGGGGTATAATGCACCCATAGGGGTCTAATGCACCCCATAGTATAATGCAGCAGCCCCATAGCAGTATATTTTACCCTATAGTATAATGAAACAGCCCTATAGCAGTACAATGCACCCATACTATAATCCAGTGGCCCCACAGTAAAATGCACCCCTTAGTATAATGCAGCAGCCCCATAGCAGTATAATGCACCCCATAGTATAATGCAGCTGCCCCATAGCAATATAATGCACCCATAGTATAATGCATCCCCTTTCCCTTAACCACCATAGTAGTATAATGTACCGAAAAAAGAGAGAAATGTTCCAGCTCCTCAAAAACAATCTTCATTTATTAAGCAACGATCTTTATCAAAGCCTTTAACTTTGATAAAGATCGTTACTGATCGAAACACGTTGCCTCTTCCTCAATGAAATTTTTGGAGAGCATGTACCACATATTCTATTTTATATGGACTTAGAATCATAGAATCTAAGAATGGTAGAGTTGGAAGGGACCTCCTGGGTCATCTGGTCCAACCCCCTGCTCAAAGCAGGATTCACTAAATCATCCCAGATAGATATCGGTCCAGCCTCTGTTTGAAGACTTCTATTGAAGGAGAACTCACCACCTCTCGTGGCAGCCTGTTTCACTCACTGATCAACCTAACTGTCAAAAAAAAATTTCTAATATCTAATCTGTGTCTCCTCCCATTCAGTTTCATCCCATTGCTTCTATTCTTTCCTTGTGCAAATGAGAATAAAGATGATCCTCATAGGACATGGTATGCAGACCGGTCACCATTCTGGTCGCTCTTCTTTGAACTTGCTCCAGTTTGATGATGTCTTTTTTTAAATGTGGTGCCCAAAACTGGACACAGTATTCCAGATGAGGTCTGACCAAAGAGGAGTAGAGGGCAATAATGACTTCACGTGATATAGACTGTATGTTTCTGTTAAAACATCCTAGAATTGTATTTGTATTTTTTGCTGCTGCATCACACTGTTGACTCATGTTAAGTCTGTGATCTATTAGTATACCCAAGTCTTTTTCACATGTGCTGTTGCTTAGCCCTATTCCTCCCCTTCTGTATATGCTTTTTTCATTTTTATTGCCCAGATGTAGTACTTTACATTTTTCCCTGTTAAAAACCATTCTGTTAGTTGCCCACTGCTCCATCTTATTTATATCTTTTTGAATCCTCTCTCTCTTCTCTAGTATTAGCTATCCCTCCTAGCTTTGCATCATCAGCAAATGTAATCAGCTTACCCTCAATTCCTTCATCTAAATCATTGATAAAGATGTTGAACAATACAGGGCCCAGGACAGAGCCCTGTGGTACCCCACTTGAGACATTCTTCCAACTGGTTGTGCAGCCATTTACGACCACTCTTGGGACCGATCACTAAGCCAGTTATGAATCCACCTAAGAGTTGCCTTGTCCATTCCATACTTTGTCATTTTTTCAATAAGGATTGTGTGAGATACTTTGTCAAATGCTTTGCTGAAGTCAAAATATACTATATCTACAGCTTTTTCCTGATCCACCCAGTCAGTGATTCTGTCATAAAAGGAAATTAAGTTAGTCTGACATGACTTATTAGTTACAAACAGATGCTGACTCTGTTTAATCACTTCATTCTTATCCAGGTACTTACATACATGTTGTTTAATAATTTGTTCAAAGATCTTTCCTGGTATAGAAGTCAGACTCACCGGCCTATAGTTCCCTGAGTCCACCTTCTTCCCCTCTTTGAAGATAGGAACAACATTTGCTCTTCTCCAGTCTTCTGGGAATTTTCAAAGATTATGGAGAGTGGTTTAAGAATTTCTTCTGCTATCTCCTTCAGTACTCTGGGGTGTAATTCATCTGGTCCTGGAGACTTGAATTCATTTAGGTTAGCTAAGTGTTTCCTCACTATTTTCTTTTGTAGATATCCTGGATTCTTCTATTCCCTTAATAGGACAGTGAAGATCAGTTGATGTTACATTTCCTTTCTGAGAGAAAACAGATGCAAAATAGGAATTTAAAAGTTCGGCCTTCTCAACATCCTGTCTTACCATTTCATAATTTTCATCCTGTAAAAATCCTATAGCATCTTTGACTTTTCTTTTACTTTGACATATCCCCAAAATCATTTTTTTGTTGCTTTTGACGTCTCTTGCAAGCCTTAATTCATTGTCAGCTTTAGATAATCTGATTTGTGCCCTGCAAGTTTTGCCGATAGCATTATATTCTTCTTTAGATATTCCTCCCTCTTTCCATTTGATAAACATTTCTTTCTTACTTTTTAGCATGTGTTTAAGTTCTGTGTTCATCCATCCTGGTTTCCTTAAATGCTTCCTATTCTTCCCTCTTTTCGAAATTGTTAACGATTGTGCTTTGAGAATCTCATTTTTCAAGATTTCCCATCCTTCCTGGACATTTTTGTCCTTAAGGATATCCAACCATTGGATCCCTCCAATTCTCTTTCTGATTCCCTTGAAATTTGCCTTTCTGAAATCTAACCTTGACGTCTGAGTCTTCACAGGTCTTCCTCCTCTAGTTATCCAAAATTCTAAAATAGTGTCACGTAACTGGCGATACTGGACTGGAGGTCAGTGGCTGGAGCAGAAATGTGCAGATGACCGGGCCGTGGAAACACTTCTGGAAGTGCAGTATATGGCGGTCGTAGTTCACTATGTCGGCAGATGCTGGAGCCCGCCCGAGCACGGGCCGGCCGGGATCACACACAAGCACCAAGTCCGTTTAGGTGATAGAAGTCCGAGGTAGGAACAGCAGGGTTTCCACAAGAGACAGGAAGGTGCCAGCAGAACACCTTCCAGATCAGGAGCTCAGATAATGCTTCACTCAGTTAAGGGTATGCCACACTAAACAATATCGCTAACGGGATAGCTAAAAAACGTCACTATTTAGCGATCCCGTTAGCGATATTGTTCAGTGCGGCAGCTTCCAGCGACGAGCTTCCTGCTGTGATCTCGCTCGTCGCTGGAATCGTTCCGGACCCTATTTCATCGCTGGCGCTCCCGCTGGGTAAGTATCTAATCGCTGTGTGGCACCTTTTCTTAGCGATTTAGCGGTACTTTTGTACCGCTAAAGTCGTTAAGAAGATCGCTAACGGCGATAGCGTCGTTAACTATATCGCTAAATGTGGCCGCATTTAGCGATATAGAAACAATCCCGCTAGCGATCTCATTAGTATGCAACGCTAACGAGATCGCTAGCGGGATAGCTTAGTGTGGCAGTACCTTTAGACTGAGCACCACAATATACTCAGCAACAGGAAGCTGCACAGGGCCAGGTATATATAGCAGGTCCAATCAGTCTTAATCAGGGCGAGAACAATCAGCAGGGCAGGTGATGATCTCTATCCAATCAGTCTCAATCAGGGCGGGAACAATCAGCAGGGCAGGTGATGATCTCTATCCCAGACGAAGTTCATATGGTTTCAGGCTGAAGTTATTCAAGTTCCGAATAGCTCCACAGCAAAGGAACAGACTAGCAAGCCATGGTTCAAATCCTAACAATACTCCCCTCTTAACGGCGGCCTCTGGACGCAACTTGCCCAGGCTTTGCAGGATGTCGCTGATGAAATTGTCTAATCAAACGAGGAGCATTGACGTTGCTTACTGGTTCCCATAAATTTTCCTCCGAGTCGTAGCCCTGCCATTTGATTAAATATTGTAAACAATTTCTGTGTATTCGAGAATCCAAGATCTTTTCCACCACAAACTGCTCCTGACCGTCCACTTCAATTGCATCGGGAGGCGGAGGAGATCGTTCTGGAAATGGATTGACTGTGGTGGCTTTCAACAAAGACACATGAAAAACAGGATGAATCTTCATTGATGTTGGTAGCTGTAGACGTACGGCCAATGGACTCATAATCTTACTGATTTTGTATGGTCCCACAAACTTTTGTCCTAATTTAGGAGAAGGAATCTTCAATTTCAAATTCTTAGTGGATAACCACACTCGATCTCCAATCCTAAATGTGGGAGTGGGTCTCCGATACCTGTCGGCCGCTTTTTTATATTTCTCCTGAGCTTCCTTTAGAGTGTTTTTCAGAACATTCAGATTTTGCTGTAGCAGAGAGATTCTTTCTGCGACTGCTGGTATTAATGGTGCCACAGGATTTTTGGGAAGGATGTTTGGGTGATATCCAAGATTTGCAAAAAATGGCGTCTGTTTCGTAGACGCATTCTGTGAATTGTTATATGAAAATTCCGCAAATGGCAGCAGATCTACCCAGTCGTCTTGCAGATGGCAAATATAACAACGAAGATACTGCTCCAGCGTCTGATTTGTACGTTCTGTCTGGCCGTTAGATTGCGGATGGTCAGTGGTTGACAATCGTACTTTGATGTCTAGCACTGAGCATAAACTGCTCCAAAATTTAGATGTAAATTGCACACCTCGATCTGAGACGACTTCATCCGGCACTCCGTGGAGACGAAAAACATTGCAAATTATCAGATCAGCTGTATCTTTTGCTGAAGGCAGACCTGAACACGGGATGAAATGCGCTGCTTTTGTAAGTCGATCCACTACTACCAGAATGGATGTCTTTCCCTTGGACTCTGGTAGATCTACTATAAAGTTCATTGAAATCGATCTCCACGGTCGTGTTGGGTAGGCGAGAGGCTGCAATAGTCCCATAGGGAATGCACGTGGAGTCTTATATCTGGCACAGATGTCACAGGAATTAACATACTTCTTCACGTCTTCTTGAAAGTTCGGCCACCAAAAGAAACGTGACAAAAACTCCTGCGTTTTCTGTGTCCCTTTGTGTCCTGCAATTTTAGAATCGTGCACTAGTCGTAGGACTCTTAACCGAGCTGCTTCTGGTACATATAGTCGTCGACCATCAGTCCATACTTGATTTTTAAAAAACAGATGCACGTCCCCTGATGGACGTGATAGAAACGAGTCTGTTTCGTATGCTGCCTTCAAATCTTCCAGCAAATCTCCATCATGTATTACTCCCAAGATCTTAGTATCTGCCACAATGGGTTTGGGTGTTGTTACAAGGTTAGCCTCGCTTGAAAACATTCGGGATAATGCGTCTGCTTTCTTGTTGCGGGAGCCTGGTCGATATTAAATTACAAAATTTAATTGATTCAAAAACAGACTCCAACGGGTCTGCCGAGGAGAGAGGCATTTTGCAGACCTGATAAACTCTAGATTGCGATGATCGGTCAACACCAAAATTTGCTGTGCAGCCCCTTTTAGATGATGTCTCCACTCTTTGAATGCTGATATG